>JAQFZX010002135.1:0-21502 GCA_034682405.1 Hydroisotoma schaefferi | reverse complement strand
GGCAACCGATTCCAATCACTTACAGATCTATAAGCCATACAACGACTACCGTAATAATTGTGGGGTTTTAAAGAAATATCATATAGAAAAAACATTAAAAGTAATGAAAATGTTGAGAAAATACCAATTGTTGCCATTCAATCTTGCACCACTTAAGCAAAATATGGAAAAACATTTAACCGCAATAACAACTATAGTTTTCGTTTTCTTTTCATAAAATAAATTAAAATATTCAAAACCATGTCCCCCATATCTCATTCCAATGCATCTATTCTGTCAAAAAGGTTCTCTCTTGGTGGATTATTTATCCTATCCTATCCTAAAAGCGGTAGACAACAGAAACCACGAAGCAACAGACAGACAGACAGGTTGACCCTTTTGTACCATTTTAAATCTCTTGGTGTAACTTTTACCACTCGTACACTCGTACTTACTTATAATTATTTGTCGGTGGCAAGATCCCATTGTCAGGTCAAGTCTTACTAGATATGCGATGGAACAGGCCCCAAAAATGAGTTTCATTTCAAATTCAAATGGGGTGAAGTCACTCCAATAATGGGAATCCGAGGTAATATTTCATCCAAAGAAGCTTCCAATTCTGTCTGCATCGTTTTATGCTTTATAACTTATATTGTACTTTTCTTTTCGGAGTTGAAGCAAAAAAATCTTCAACAGCTAGCAAGCAATAGATTATGGTAATCAGGAAAGATAGGTTGCTGTAGGAAGTCATAAAAAGCTTTAAAACCGTACCAGTAGTGGTACTATGCTTAGTAGTTAAGTTAGTCCTCAACCAATACCAAAGAAGAAGCAATAGCAATATCCTACTGAAGAAATCAATCTATACACTTTAAATTACATTATGAATGAGACTTAAACAACTATTTAGTGTAGCAACATTGACTAAATGGAAAACAGTGTGAGATGAGTTAGTGTGAAAGATGCTAAGAAGAATAATTTGGGAATTGAGAATCATCCGAATGAGTATACGGACCTTTATCCTTTGACCACAGACGAGATGACCTGCACAGAAACAGCTTCCTCCCTTGCATACTAAAAACACCAACAATAACTAAATGAAACTAAAACTGATAAGTATAAGGAACACTGCAAATGCAAGACTGAACTCAAGACGCTGCTGCTGCATAAAATAATATTATTCCGATCCGAACAATAAGGCCCGATTGATGAGTAAAGTACAAAAAAGGAAATCAACCGAGAGTGTGCCAGTAATTTATTTTCGAAATTTAAATTTCATCCTTCAATTGTAATCCCTTCCCTTACTTTTCTTAAGCATATCAGCAGCATGCATTTTAAAAAAGGTCATAAATATAAGATTATGTATATTTAAAAGCCTCTTAAAATTAAGGATTGGGTTCAATTCCAACTAACCCAATATCTTCTCTGTATGGCACAAGCTGTGGTAGTGTGGTTTAAGATTATGCGTGCGTTGCGTATGTATTTCCGTATGAAATCCGAACATTTATGTTATTTATTGGAAGAAATCGACTGGTAGGAATTAATTAACGGACAAAGAGATACTCCTAGTTTCATTTTCATTCCATTATTCCATAGTAAGACTTTTAGATAGAATAGGAAACTGTTAAAAACTGTTGAAGGTCTGCGGAAGAAATTTACGAGGCTTACGTTCCAGTCATTTTACAAAAGTAACCAACTCCCTTATTTGTACTTTACTACTCTACTTGCTTCATGATTTTCAATTTAATATGCATGAATGAGAGTAATGATACATGAGGATGCTTTTATATATTTTAAAAGTATAATGCACATGTTATGGAAAGCTATAAATGTCGGGACTTCAACAGAAGACCCTGTCTTTGACTCTGTACGATACAGAAAGAATGTATAAAACCTAAATCTTTTTTACAAGAATGTTTCTTATAACCTGCTGTCTCACTCTTTATAAGCAATCCATGCGTACTTTAACTTTGTGCTGAATTTTGGATCGAAAATGGATCAAGAGAGTATTTATCACCGTTTACAATGATTCACAAACATGTCGAGGAGTCTCCACTGTACTGCACTTCATTACCATGAGTACATTGCCTAATCAGGAATTATTTAATGAAGTTCATCAAGAGGGATTGATGGCTGGCACGGAACACTTGGTTCCAAAAACGTGGTCTGATTTTGACAACTAATCTATTGAAGACTATATAATATCTACGAGAGACTAAGAACTGTAGAATAAATATGAGTGAGCGTAGGACGATTAAATGCCAACATTGATACTCCTCCATCAAGATACGCACATGCAAGGGATTTTTATTTATTTTTAAAGCTTCTGATTGAGTACCTGTGAGCATGATACTTCGATACTTGTTAATTCATCCATACCTCGACACACACCTTCATCCTTCTTACCGGATCGTATTACTCAAAGTCAATGGAATGGAATCGCAGGAAACTTTACCAATTATGGAACACGAAATGAGTACTGAACTCGTAAATTTCTTTCGTTTCAATTAAATATCCGAACTGGCTCACTTAACGAAGCGTTTCAAAGTATGGAGAGAAGTTTTGCGGATCAACATACAATGTGTAGTAATAATTGAGAACCCTATCGAACGGCAGGGTCATCATTACTTAAAAGGGTTTAGTGGAATTGGCATTCATTTTAAAACCCTAGATAAAAAAACAATTTATCTTTCTATTATTGGCGAAATTGTTAATTTTTTGCAAACCCTCTTTGCAACGATACTGGGCACAGGTATATGAACTGATTGATTATTCCTTCTCCTTTGTTCATTAACTGTTACTTATTCATTCTTAATTTTGTTTATATTCTGACCATATTCAATATATATATAGCATTCTTGTGTTGTACGTGTAAGTTAAAGAGCTCTCTTTTTATTCATCCAACATATTTCAACAAAGTATACTTACAATGCTTTGTATCGCGTTGCTTCGTAAGTTGAATAGTAATATTAAAGGAGAGAGAGAGTAGAAGACTCAGCGTGAAGTGATTGAATGAACATTGACGTTGATGTATGATGAGTTTAAATGATGAGCGGATGAAATGATGATAGATTGATGAGGATTTACACACAAAGAAATCATAAAATAAAAGCTTACCTGAAAGAAGCTCTATAACATAGTATTTTAGTACAAAACAGAATTCAAACATGCCGATTCTCCACAGGTTTAAGTTATGTTTTTATAATCATCTCCTCCATTTAAAAATTAAATCTTTTCTTTTATTGAAATTAAACATTTCAGCTTTATACAAGGTAAAATAAAAATTACAACGAATGCTGCTATTGTACCGTCCGTGCGAAGAAGCATTTCACCAAACTGCCTTATATCGTTTTTTTACCAATCTATGTGTAAACCTTACAAATATTTCTTCTTTCTTTGGCAAGCTGAAATAAAAGGTCAGGATTCAATAGTTTGATTTGGATTACAACTGAATAACAGGTTTTTAAATCTTTAAATAAATTAAACGGTAAAGTTGTGAAAAGAGCAAAGGTCGACTTCCCAATTGACTTATGTTTATAAGATGATAAATGCATTTAATGAGCCGAATTGAACGGGTTGAGCTCCGATCAAACTTAAACCGACCATTCGTCCCTTCTTTCTCGGCTTCTAGTAAATAAATATTCTTATCCAATATTAAATTCGGTAGAGATGAGATCTACAGGGAGCTAAAAGCCGAAAAGAAACTCAATTCTGCTTGGATTTAACAAGTCCTTGTCTTCCTCATTTTATTCAAACATTAATCATTAATAGGATAATTAATTACCTCTTCATGTGACAAGAGAATATTTTTCAGCTCAACTGTTCCTCATTGTTTAATGCTATAGAAGACTGCTGTTTCCGGAGAGGTTTTACTATTTGCTTTTTCTTCATCTCTCTGGTAGCATTTTACCTTGCCGTCAGACAACCAATATGATACTTACCGCAAATAGTTTGGTTTCTGGCTGAGCAGATTTAAATTTATGCGAAACAGTATTTTCTAAGATTACTGTCAAATAGTTCTATCTTAAACAATGAAATAAGGCTCGGCCCATGCACCCAATCCCTTTGCCGTAGTGTCCATGTCCCCTGTTTTCAGGAGATGCATTTCAATATCGTGAAGAAGATCGATATACAATCTTACAGTCTTATACATTACATTACAATTTTTACAACAATAGCTGTGAAGAGGATGGCATGACCAGCTTCTGTATAAAGTTTTCAACAATCCCTTGTAAAATCGTGAAAAATGGAATAACAGAAGCCGTTAATCAACCCCTCTTTAGTGGAAGTTTTTGATTGGTGTCACCCTTAGCGAAATCTTCACATTGTCATTTGTCACACGACGACACTAGAAACTATAAAATCCACATATACTTTCAACGTTTCAACCAATTTACTACTGCACTATGCTAAAGCTAAGAGTAGCTGAGTGAAGTTTTTTTTAAGTCAAGCTAAGGACCCACACATGCATGGACCTTTGACAATGAAAAACACCCATAAATATCAGGAATACAACGGGAATAACATGAAAAGTAGTAAATACAAGGAGCAGTCTTCAGTTGAACAACCATGCATCATTTTTATTTTTACTACTACAAGAATGTCACTACCAGCAGAGCATTATTAACACTACTATTGTTACCTTTTGTCACACTTCAACAATCAAAACCTCAGTTTACTTTACTACTACGTACATGTGTACAATGTACGAGACTTTAGTTGCCCAAAAGTTTGAACAGAACTTGGACTTTTATCATTATTATTCTTATTCTGTAGTAAATAAAATAAAAACTGGGTAATGTAGTGCTTTTAGAAGTTTTCTATACTGGGTTGGGACTGGATTAGTAGAAAGCATACCTTCGTCAAAATATGACCTTTATTTTGGCCTTTCAAAGCCTATGGAAACACAGTGTTGATTTCATGAATGAAGTTAATACCCTTGTGATGATAGTTTATTTGATTTCCTAATCCCATACAGTCCTGTTTACACATGTGGAAACTGTTGACTTTTGACTACTGTTGTAACCTTTTCCAGTTTTTACCAAAAAACTTCCTTTTATTGAAAAAAGGTATCCCTATAAGTTATAGGCTATAACTCACAATATAGCGTCAATATAGAAGTTAAGTGGGAGATATGCATGGTATAAATATGGTAAGTAATGATAATGATTGAGGTACAGCCTTAAGCAGAGTCTTGTGGTTTATGTAAACTTGTTACAATCACTAGCGATGTCAATGTTATTTTTACCCTTCAAATTACAATTTATGAATGAACGAAAACCACCAAAGACATATTCTCTCAGCTTCTGCAAACATGTAGGAGAAAAAAAGGTAAAAATTCAACTAAATGCTAGTGAGAGTGACTGAATGAATCCCATAGATAATCTATTCAGACCTTCTTCTTTTCAAATACCTTAGGGCTAATCTGTAAGAAACTATTCTGGCGTGTAAAGTCTATCGATAATACTCAAAATACTCGCATGTAATAGTTAAAATGTGTTCAATAAATACGAAAAGTCAGCAGTTAATATTTGTCACTAAAAATGGTACTACTCATCTTGTCCAAGCTTTAAGGACAAAATGCCCGTATAACGCTTTTCGAAAGAAACTGTCGTACGACAACTTTACCTTTTCTTAATAACCTTTACTTCCTTTATCAAATCACTTTCATTAATCTTAGAAGAAACAATTAAGCCAATTGATGAGCAAACAGCCACGCTTTGTCAGTAATGTGTTTAATTTCCATATATTAAGTTGTCCGTTGCATTTCCCCGTTAGTGAAACTATCAGGCAGTTCCCTTATTGCTTTACTTGCTATACACTGTTGAAAGGTACAGTTAGATGCAGCAGCAGTTGACAAATAAAGTTATTTAATGTGCCATATTATCATCACCATCATCAAAATCATTGTCGCCGTTCAACGAAAAAGATTTAAGTGTAAGGTCATAAATAAATGAAGGAAGAAGGGAGAGATAAATTGGACTAATCTTGCCATTTATATTCCAACTGCATCTCGAGTCCGAGCAAATTACACAGATCTCAATGGGGCTGGTTTCTAATAGGACAACAATAACCGGTGGTAGGGCTCATCCGTCTAACCTTTCTTCAATAACTCTTCTAACAGGTCTTTGCAACAGAGATTCATTCTTCATATGAAATTTTATTCTACAAGTCTTTACTTGTAAGCTGCTGTCGTCGTCTCGTCATAATCAGAATTAAAATCAACAGCCACAGCAGCAGCATGTCACATTTTAAAAGCAAGACTTCTTTGAAACTATTTCATGTTGTCTCACAAATTGGTATAATTTAATTCCCTTCAGCAGGCTTGCTGAATCCTTCGACATTAGCTTAAAAGTTTTTACCCGAAAGGGCTCACAATTCTGTGGACAATTAGGCTTTTTAGTAGTAAGCACGATCTTAGTGGTCGTTCGCAGTAAGTTAACAGGTTAAAAATCTTCTTCACAAGTGAGGCCTGCAAAACGTAGACGTTAGCTGTAGAATATAGGTACCTTTACCATTTCTAAAGGCAAAGTAAAGTAAAAGTTATTTCTATCTTATAAAATGTATAAAATGGACGGAACGGTCTGAACATCACTGCGAGTATTTTTAAGTAAAGGAAGTAAAATCACGTTGAAGCAGTATCATAATGAAATCCACGTAGTAATAGCCGGTCTGAGCTTGACACTTAAGTTTCAAGCCTACTGATAGTAAATGGAGTAGTTTAATAAAAATGAGTTAAATGGCGATTACTACTTGGGGTGCAAACCTCATAATTCAGCCCAAGATGAAGGATTCACCCCGGTTTTGTATGTTTTTTAAAACTCCAGGGGATTTCATTAAATTATGGGGACTCCCAGTGGGATTTAATTGATTGAACATTCTACAACATTTTTATACGTTTTCAACCCAGAATCCTCACCGAGTGCTTCATGGACGGATGAACAAAAGACCCTAAGTATTTTCCTATTTTGGGCACAAATATGCTGCTACTGTGCAACTTTTAACATTCCTCGTGCATCGTAAATTAAGGTGGGCTTCTTCAACATGTTGGAAACTCCTTTCCTTTGCAGAAGATAACATGTTTTTCAGGAGGATAGAGCAATAGAATCATTGACAATTCAAAATACTGTTGAAATGTTTAAAAAAAAAACTATTCAACTTTCAATTCTTGGTCTGAATAATAAACCATTTTAATCAACACTCGCTAAATGTCAAATGTCCTCATACGAGATATTTTAAAAGTTTCTCTCTATAACCCCCCCCCCCCTCTCATTCCCTTCTACTACATACACAAATATAAATATGTATACACGAGCTAACCACTATCAATATGGGTGGCCGGAATTAGAGAATCATCCATCCTAAACAAGCAATCCCTTTTAGAGAAGTAAATCAGATCAATAGATTAGAAAGTTATTTGTATGCCTCTGAGACGATGCACAGAACGGAATAACAATTGCAATTACAAAAATCTTTGCATTACAGTCTCAACAGTCGCCCCAGTTCCAATTGCTATTCTAACTAATTTCAAAATAATTTCTTAATAAAGAGCTCAGCATCCCTTTGTACCTTCCTGAGATTATGTAGGCCTCCCCAACAATATTAATCCACTTGGTCAGTTGGTTCAGTATACTACTTAAAATTAGTTACAGGAAATTCACTACGAATACAATTATGAAAAGCATGAAATCGATCCTCACGAACGATCTATCTGCCTAAAAGCAAGCCTAGGAAGACCGAAGCTTAATTCTTTCTTTGCAGTCCAAGCCTACAAAAAATATTCAAGGGAATTTTCTGCTCGTCCCAAAATCTGTATTGAAATTTTGGATTTACTCCATCGAATGATATAATAGACCGTGACACGGATGGCCACCCCCCAATCCTAAAGCATCTTCTATATTGATCTAACTACCGCATGTCCCGAAATAATGCCCCTGGGGAATTATTAATTCCAAGGAAAAATTGGAAATTCTATTAACATGGGTAAGATAAGGCAAATTCCTAAATTTTTTCGTGAAAAGGTACTGGGGCATTATACAGGGGGGGGGCATTATTTCGGGAAATACCGTAACTTAATAAGAAAGGTTCATGCCATCATCATCTGATATGATTCCTTTAATAATAATAAAGTCATGAATCAGCCTAACCATATATAATTGCTTTATTTTACTTAACTGTTTAATGCCAACCAACTAAATACACCATATTGCACGTTTACTTTCACTACATTTCATATTGCTGAGACAGAATCGTGCCACGTATCAATTAGCATTTTTACTAAAGACAATTTAATCCACTCGTAAAACGATTCCGCCTGTAGGGAATGATTTGCGTTGTTTTCAACTATTGTGCTTTATTCTAATTTTACGATCTCCTCCTAAAGGGCAATTATTATCACGCAAAACAAAATAAAGGATTTGATTTACGGTAAACTTCTTTTATGAGAAATAATTATCAACGATTTTTATACAATAATCTATATTTTTAATGGAGTTTTACTGAGATTCATACTCAGTTTCTTTTATTCAGATTAATCCTTCCTTAATGTATTGAACATCTAAAGAGAATTATACATTGCCCTTTCGTTTCAGCAAGTCATTTTGGTAGATAAATCTTGTAGAGAAGTTCTATCCCATTCACATAATGTTGCATGTTATACTTACATGAAAATCAACTTCCTATAACAAAGTAAATCCACGCTTGAAACTAGTTTCTTTACCTCACGATAAAAAATAATGTCTTCAACTTGGATCTTCCTACCTGAATAAAAAAAACCATGCGTGCCCTGTAATAAAGACAGATTGCATGAGGCATGAGCTGAAAACAAGTAAACAAACACACGACAAAACCACAAAAAGTAAGGTCTTTCTGCGGTTTTAGGTAGTTAGTTAGTAAGTCATTACGGGTATTGAGAAGTGAGCAGTAGGAACTATTGATGTGCACTGTTTGTCTAAGTAAATAAATTACATAGAGATAGTTCATTTTCCATACGTAGCTATAATACCGCAAAGTAAGACATTTTGTTTGCCAAGTACCTTTACTATAGCTGGCTGGATTGCTTACTGTCATGATATTTTGTTGACGAGTGAGAAAGAAGATGATAAAATGTGGCGAGGAAATAAATAATCTCATTAGTCAGTCCATTGACAAGTTGAACATGGACTGAGTAACTGTGATTAAATTTTATGAGGTGGAATAAACCAATAAAGTCATAAACATCTATTCAACATCATCATCCATCGCATCTTTCTAACCTGATGTACTTTAGCATGCAAAAATAATAAAAGAACTGAAGATTTCAGATCAACGCTAGCTATGGTTAAGACACCTTCTGACTGCATTTGCGATCGCGACTCCTTAAAACTGGGCGTTTGCGTTGCTATGTATGCGTTTAAAGAGCATAGATCATAATATTTTTATGAATAACCAGCGCTGTAGTAGCATTGGACTAGAGTAATTACATTACAACAGCTCATACAAATTTCAGTGGTATGCAATAGAACTGGGTACTCTAATTACTCTTGAAGTGTGTGTTTCCTTCGTTGATTGGATTGGGTCATGTTGAAGTGCAGATTCATGGAGTTTGACATTTTCATTTTATACTTTTATAGTATCAATAATTGACATGAAATCTGCCTGAATCTTAAATACAGAATATAATTATCCCTTCGTCTGACTCAACTAGTCATTTGTAACTTACTATCATATGCATATGCAAGTTACAATAACCTTGTGAGCTCTGCTGACATTTCAAACAACCTCTGGACACAACGAAATTGACAGTTACTGTAGATAAGGTTAAAAAAAAATAAAAAAGGGGTTAAAGTAATTAATTTTATTTTTGAAGACTATCTTTCTCATTTTCTCTATAGTGTCGTCCAACTATTGACTCTTGACCGCACTGACTGTGAGTAATTAATAATAACTAGACACTTATTCATATTGTGTGACTAAAAGTTATATTTTTACACAACAGTTTGCGAGGATGCAGGAGGTAGATTTCGAAGACGATCATATTCCTCAGTAAAACACTGACTAAGCCTTTGAGCAGATTCGAATTGTGGAATGATGGCTTTATCAATAGTAAGAGCTGTTCGTACTCCACCATTATAGCTTAGAAATGTAACTCCAAGACCTGCAACAATACAAAATAAGTTTTAATAACGAGTATATATTTTATTTATTTATAATAGTACGCCAAAGTTCTAAATATTGGCAGAAAAATGAATATTAACAATGAGAAATACAGTTATGCTCCATACTTACTCGCAGATCCCCTCATTTGTGGCATAAAATACCAAAAATCCAATGCAGGATATTTTTTCATGAAAGTTTGCATATACTCCGGTCCAGGGAAGTTGGAAGTAATTGCCGTTGTAAACCAATTTGTAGCACAAACATCAGTAAAGCATTTGGGTGGTGATAAAAGCATAGGAACGGTTGCATAATTTGTGAGAAGAATTGGCGAAGTTTTCAACAATTGTACTGACGTTTCTGCAACCTGCATCCGTTTCTTAGGGCATTCATATCCCGTTGGAAAAGTCACAACTCCAAGGGTCCACCGATTTACCAAATCGTCCATCGGATGGTTATTCATTGGCATTGGACTTAAAGCCCGAATAACTTCTGGAATGTTGTTTTCCTCTCCAATCTCTTTCAAAAAGCGCCTAAAGGCCCCTCCAGCCGCTGCTAGCAAAACGGCCGTTACGGAAACTCCCTGAGTCCTTGCAACCCCTTTTAAAGTCTCCAATGGAACTTTTTCAGTCATTGCTAAGTACCAATCTCTTTTTAACTCTTTCTCCTGAAGATGCCACAGATTACGGTCAATCTCTATCACCAACTGCTTCAAGTTGTAATAAGGGGACAAAACAATAACTCCCGTGTACATCTTAAACATATGCCAAGCTGAATGGTCTCTTTGCAAAGGTGCAGGCAAAGCATCCTTTGAAACCCCACCCAGACGATTTAAAATTAATTTCAAAATGGAAAACCCATCCGCTATCGCATGATGTATTCTGATCAGCAATACAAATTGCTCCACATCATCTTCATTATTAATTGAATTAAAGTCAAACGTGGTAGAAGTTGGAACATAGTTTGTAAAAACTTTTGCCTTATCAGCCACATAATTCCTGACGACAAGGAATTCCCAGGGTGACTTTCCCGGACCAAACGGTCGCGTATCTAACGGACCTAGAATTTTCATTAGCTCTGTCTGTGTCGTGGGGACTTTTTTCCCACCCTCGTCAAAACCGGAGACTTCAGATTCCTCACAAAAGCGTACGTGTTCGTTCAAATTAAAATGGTCTTCCTCTTTCCAGAAACAGTAACCTAGCCAAGACTCGTAGAAATACTTGAGCTTTCTGTATGCAAAGCGTCCCTTAGAGTTTTTGACATCCATGACACTAGATTGGAAAGTACTACGAATATATTCCAAGTCCGGGGTACCTCGAAGAACTAAAGGGATAAGAAGCATACACTGAGACTTCTGTGTCACATCGTCCAAGCCAACTACTCCATCCCTGCAACAAACTATTTCAACAAAGTCACGTCGAAACACTTTTGCCAAAATAACTACCAACAGTCTATACAAATACAGCGGAATTAATAGCACAAGTAGTACCGGTATTAGAAATAGATACAATAGAAACGAACAAATAATTAAAACTACTTCGCCAGCTTTAGACTTAAAAATGCTTCGTTGTTCAGACTGCCTAGGTTTAGCTGTTGAACTTGGGCGTAACACGGCCATTTCACTTAACTTTTATTGTCCACTTTTAACTTTAAAAAATGATTGTTTTTACAGCTTGAATAGAAATTTAATCCCTACATACAGCATTCCTCACAATCAACACTAAAGTCCTCAAACCTCTCGTCCTCGACGATATCAAATGAACCAAAACGGTTGCAGGGTAACGAAGCTTCCATGCTCCCAGAGACAATGACAAAATGAGGATAATAATGTAAAGTAACCTACCTTCTCCGCTTCCATTGTAATAAGCTAAATTGACCCAACTTAAGTATAAGTCGAATTTGCAAAAAAGCTTTTCCTATATCTAGCATAATTGGGTCATTTAAAATGCAAAGATTCTCATGTGCAAGCGTGTTGGGGGTAAAGAAAAGGCCACTGTCAAAGCGGAGAGGTTTGCTTGGATCATTTCAGGCAGAAAACATGTATATGGCGTAATAATCATCATCACAAACGCAATACTGTGGTGTAACAAGCAATACCGGTACGATGGGTTCGTCACTTTTAGCTTAAATGTAACTTTTGTCCTATCGTAGTAAGGACAACAATATAAAGGCAATGAAACAAACGAAAGTAAGAGTTCAAGGTACATGTAAGGTTGAGATTATACCTTCCTTATCGAAAGAAGCCTTAGCTCTGCATAAAGTCTTGCAATCAGATAGCCAGAAGGATCATTTTATGCCTTGGATGTTTTCATGAGCAGTCCATACACTATAAAATCCTGCTCACTTCTTCCAATCTATTGCACATCTCTCATTTTGCAATTTCTGCTCCAACCTAACCTGTTCGTTGTAGGCATAGCATGCAAGGTGTACAAACTTGCTAAGGGTCAATGTATGGATTTATTTAGCAATAATAAGGGTTACGATACGGTCATATCATAATGCGACTTAACACATTACTTTAAGTATAATTAAGATCATTTTCTACACAGTACCCCTTCCATTTTCAGATTAACATGAACAATTTGTAGTTCAGAAGTTTCAATTAGCCTGAGTGACTCTAAGTTAAGCATCTACACTAAATCCTCACCCATATACCGCCCTCGTTAAATATGCCGCACGCCTATCCTTTACATGTTAAAAGGGATATCTCTCCCATGTTAAATATGCTTAAAAACATCTTTTTTATACATATAACCCGTGGTGTCTGGGCGAGGATTTAGATTCGGTCCTTTTGATTTCCTCTTTGTATTCATACTTGAAATGGAGGAATCGCCCTAAATCTTTAATAAAATGTAATCTTCCTTTGTTAAAACAATCAAATCTGACTCAACAACCAAGTGATGCACAAGAAGTCACACTGTCATTTTTTTTCTACATTACCTTACATGACCAGTAATAGAAGTTGCATCCAAGGCTAGCCAGCATTAAGGTAATCGGTAATACAAACAAATGTCGATTTTGATCGATTTAAACAGTTCCAGAAGCTCAAGATTTGGAGTTGACAGTAGTTAGGTAGAAGATGACATGGAAAAGTTCAAAGTGACATTCATACTAGTTGAATTCAGGTAGCCGAGTCATGCACTCGAGTCAAAGCTTACAAGCCGATTTATGAATAATAATATTAAACTGTGGGCTCAATATTAACAATACAACTATTGCTACTACGCCAAGATAGCGCTTAAGAATGATCAGTACGCTTGGCATGATTGTCTCATCATAGAAAAAAGCAGGTCATCCGAAAGACACTGACGTACAGAAACAAAAGAGAAATACAAATTGATTTGTAATTGTAACAATCGGTTAACGCCTTTCAGTTCAATGGGACGCGACGACAAAACTTGTCTTTTTCTCATCCTATGACTAATCTCTAAAGCTTTTTATCGGACGTACATTTTATATTTAATACAATACTAGGATATGCATCTTACAGAGTCCGAATACAAAGTGACATCGTTAAAGAGCATGTTGTTCAAAGTAAAATAGGAAAGTGAATCGCTGCAATAAGAGAACATCTATATCATTATCATTATCAATTATCATTCCATTTGCCTATACGAAGACATTTCTACCTTTAAAGGTATAGACTTCGAATTTAGAAGCAACTTTTTGCATGTCAACCTGCAACTGCCAGCATTTGCATGCCAATAAAGTTCACAGAGTCAGAAAAATATGGGGAAAACTCGGTAACATGAAAAATATAAACGGCTTCACTGAATAAATGTAATACAATTAATAGCCAGGAAGGAAAAATAAATATGAGACAATTGAAATCCAAGAATAAAACCTAGGATACGTAACTAGGATTTAATACAGGCATATTGCTAGCCAATCCTTGAAAAATAAATTGCGATAAGAAGCTACTTCTCTGCATAAGACTGGAAGGCTATGAAATTTGTAGGATTATATTTTGTAGCTTCTAAACTTTTGCTGGGGGCGTTAATTGCATGCCTTTAATAAACAAATACATTAAATCAATAAATTATCGGCAACAATCAATCCCTAGATAAAGTTCTACTTGTAATTCTCATTCTTTTAAAATCCTTCTACGCTACCAAACCAAGATTAGCATTATCTTAATATACGACAGATATTTAAAAGTTAGTTGGTAGTTCGATCGATGAGCGATGATGGGCTTTTCATTGAATTCTAATTATCTTTTTCATTCAATTCATTCAATTTAATATCAATAGAATTGTGTTCCTCGTCAGCATTAAAGCAGATAACCTTACAATACTACTATTATACACAAACAACTGAACAATCAGACAAAATAACAATTCACAATCGCACTTACAACAATACAGTGAGTGGGTGAGCGATCCTCATTTTTTTTCTCGTGTGTGGGTGGACTGAATTATTTATTTCGGAGTTGAGATTTGCGTTTTATTTCCGTTGTTCCTTGTTGGATTTTTTTCTCGTTTTGATTTGATCATCTAATTTTAAAATTTAATTACATCTGTTCTCAGGTCCGGGCTTGGGTTTTCTTACTTTGCTCCCTGCGTCTTCCGTCGTTTTGCAAGTAACAATCTATCAACAACCAACGATCCTGTGTCCTGTCAGCAGTAAAAAAAAATTGGTTAGACAACGGTATAGGTCTTAAAACGTACAGAGAAAGAATCAGTTTTGTTTATAATAAGAATTTATAACGTAGCAGATTCTTGCATTCAACGAGTTGGACAGTTTTGGACTGAATTTGAATAAATTCCGGATACTACGGAGCATGAGAATAACTTCATGAATATGCCTATTCAACCTCCGAGACGCACTTATAATTACCAGTTATTACAATAATAAAAGTAAATCATAAGTTTACTATAGCTAATCTAATTGTTGCTGGTTATTATTAGAGTGATGTAAACGATGCCGGCCACCCTGCAAAGGTTACAGATCCTCCACTAAGAGATCAAACCCAACTTAAAGTTATAACAAACTTCCTGAAAAAAGTTGAGCTGCATACAATAAACCATAAAAATAAGTAAAGGTAAAACACCCAACTTGTGTTGATGATTATTATTCCTCTAATTAGCTAATTTCCAACTATCATTATCCCTCCGCAGAGTCAACAAACACCCGCACCTTCCAGCCGCCGATGATTTATTTCCCTTATCAGTCCGTAAAAGACCATTTGAATTGCCTCAATGTGAAAGCCGACACACAGGGAAACGTTTACAATTAATTTTCATTTCTCACAATCAATCCTAGCCCTAGCTCAGCTATTGTTTTAGTCTTTGTGTGAGTAGTAAAAGTTAAAACAATAATTGTAAATTCACTCTGAATTCTATTAAATACATAAAAGGATACTTTATTAGCTATCCTCAGCTCTAGAAAGTATTCTGAATTTGTTTTGTACCTTCACCGTACCTTATGTAGAGGCTCGGCTAATTACATGAATGCTCATCTAAAACAATTAGGCTCTCTTTCTTTTCCTTATGAAAATGCATTCATGTCTCTAACTATTCCAAGTGTAATATTCTATACCACGCGGCTTGTAGCTAGCTATGTGATCGTTACAAGGACTTTTTATTTGTATAAGCGTTCTGGCAAACCCATCTACAGTTTTACGAAGAGGAAAGGTCCAAAAGTTATCCCCCCACTAATATTTTATAGAGCATATAAATCCATCAGGGAAAGGGGAAGTGTGGGAAAGTGGGTGGGGACTTGAGCATTAGATAAAGTGTACACTCGTAAATATTCCAATCGCGGCGAATAAGGATGATAAGGTGTGCGCCGGGTTGGTGACCCCTGACCTCGTCGGCCTCTTTGTTCTTAGCCACTGCGCTAAAAGGAATCATAAACCTTCGACCACGCGGCGGCAGAAAAAATACCTGCCCCTGAACAAACCCACACAGACCGACGGACAATTATCTGTTTACTTCATCTTTCTTATGCCAACAACTATGTAGCTCTACACATTACTACTACACGTCAAAACATACAATTTCGTTGTATTCCTGTAATTTACTAATTATAAGCTATTTTTCCATTATTCTTACTTCAAAACCTGGATAAAAGATAAAAAAACTATTTAAACCTGCAGACGTCCTTCAAATTATGACATCTTTACATTATATTATACATAAGAGATTAGGTAACTTATGAATTAATGACCTTGATATTTATTTATTCATTCTAAGCTCAATCAGTCAATCATACATGACACTTATCACTTGTATGCAATTAATTGGCATCAATTATCTAACGAGGTGATGAACTGTTTGCATCTGAACTGCTAGCCTAACAACGGTTCTAGCCGAAATTTTTATTCAGACATTCAACATTGTATTAGGTTTAAATGGACTCGATATTTTTAGAAATACCAAAATTCGAAAGATATTCTAGGACAACTCACTACCTTCATAGTAATACAATACAGCATGATGTGAGTTAAAGCTAAAAGAAGAAAAAAGTGAAACCTTCTTACACTTTCCTTCAATCCCTCAAAGGGTCTTTTTGGTTTTATCAATAATTATTATGTTAAATTGGTACCCTACGTACCAGCTAGGCCAGCCGACCTCCTCCTACTTTAGCTGACGTAGTGAATTTATATTTATTGTTTTTCTCGCATTAGCTTTATGAACAGGCTCAACCTTCCCTTTGCGGTAATCGGTGACGAGCGTTAAGCTTGTAAATCTCTTTACTTACTTTTACTAATCTTTGAACCTTAAAATTAATATTACATGCTGTATATGCTGCTTTTTAGTGCTATATTTAATTATGTAAATGGCTAGTATATTTCGATAACTTTTGAAAGAAAAACCTTAATTGCTGGTTTCAAGAAAAAGGGTAGAATATGGCGTATTGGTTCATACATAGAATACGGAGTTTCCTTGGTTAGTCAAACTATTAACTATTCATTGATCCCATTAATTCCTTCACACCTGATCTGAAAGGCAGTATTGAAAAAGGCTAAAAGCACTTCCTGATAAGGAACCTACTGTAATTTAATGTTTCTTTCGCGTACGGTACGGTGATTTACTTTGAGCTTTATTTTATTACTCACTGCAGTGGATTGCATCGACACATGAACGTAAATGCGTTCCTTTCTTTGGGCATAATATTTCACACTTGGAGGAAGGACGTAAAAAATAATTAAGATTTATTAAAACAGCCCTCACCGCATGACACATAGAATACATAGAAAGCGGTTGCTGAGGTTTTCTAGCATTAAAGTCATTGCTATTTCTATTCAGAATACTTTTTAGGGGTAAAGGTTTCGACAAGTGAATTCAAAACACATATAAAAAATACTATAGCATTAGTAGTAACCCTGTATGCCACTCACGAGTTATAAAACAATCACATTTCCTGTTTCTTCAGGCATATAAGCAATTTTAAAGAAATTTTATCAGACTTACATAAAATCCGTATGGAAATCGCGCATCCGAAAGATTACACTATTTCTCTGTGTTTTTACTGCTAAGTAAAGCCCATGCATCTTTCCTTATGATACTTCAATTTCTAACCCTTTAAAACTATCTGCTTCACTATCACTAGTTTTCAGCTTGGTTTTAGAAAACTCGACAGCTAAAATTCTGTCTTGCGAAATTTAAAAATTACCCACATACATAATCATAATAATTTTAACTGTTAAACCTAAAACTCAACTGCTTCATTCCTTTTAAGGAGTTTTCGTTCAATATATTCTGGAAAAAGTCATCATTTTGTCCCTAAATGTACAAACAAATCATCCTGCACTCTGCACCACCGTTATTATCGCAATAATTATGACGCTTGTTACACAATACAATAGAAGTAAAATTGTACCTGCTCGTGGTTGTAGGGCAAATTTCTTTAAGGGAAATCTGTGACCAAAAACAGTAACGGAGAAACAATGGCCCTTCATCTCTAACTCTCGAGTACTACTTGCGTTTCGATTTCAACCGTTCCTGTTTCAACTTTCTTGATCATTCTCAAAACAATTTTAATTTTCGAATCCCTCTAAGTTGGTCTCCTGCATTTGATTTTTTCCTGATCTGATGGAGGTTTGCTCTTGATACGACTGAATATTCGAGCCTTATCTGCAACAAGGGGTGGTTCTATTATGATAATATGGTATTGTATTGTGTGTTGTATTGTTGTTACGCAGATGGTCATCTAAACACCCTATTCAGAATCCATGTTTGGTCATAATTTACACGATTGGGACGCCTCATTTGACCCTATTTGGCCCGATTGAATTATCCTCTCGCTGTCGAGGGTGGTTTCGCTCATTTCTGAATTTTCATCCCCTTTCGTCTGCTCGTTTTTTTCACTAGTAAGCAGTCTCAAGTCACAGCGTTTCTCCCAGCCCAGTCCAGTTGCAGTCCCAACTATTCTCAAATTAAAGGGTTATTATTATTACAAAGACATCAAGGATGGTAAAAAAATATATTATGAATTAGCCCGTAAAAGCACCTTACCTTACAAAATATAACCTGCTGACCTTTCTGAACCCAGGTTGGCCTTGACAGCCACTCTTCGTGTCACAGAAGACAGAAACAAGTCCTTTTCGAATAGACGAATGATACTCCGGCAATGGCTAATAAATCATCCCCAACTGAATGAAATGAAACTACGGGGTCCAAAGTCACTAAAATTGGTAAAAATAATGTTATTTCCTCAGGTGAATGTTCAAAGTAAAAGTAAGTACAGCGTATTTGACTTGAATCCCGCGTAGGTGCAACCACTGGAGGTACGAGGGTACTTATTGTACCCCCTAGAATTCCCGATAAGCCCTATCCTTTACATGTTAAGCGGGCCCCTCCCAACCCCGCTAAGCCACACCCCTTCATATCTTTTAATGCTATTTGAACACCTTGTGGTTGCGCCTATAAAAACACGGAGGCGGATCAGTATTAGATAAGAACATAATTGATTTTTGAATTTACATGAAGTGAATGAACGTCCTCTCCTTTCTTTCATAGTTTACATTTGACAATAATTCAGCACACCGCTGGTGGAATATTAATGTCAAAAATGACAAATAATAAATTATTATTAATATCTGATAATTTAATCCTCTTGAAGAAAGTTGATGGATTTGATATTTATTAAAAATTCAAGGACTTTGAGATAAATTCAACTGCCCAGGGCCCACTTCCCAACTTTCTTGTTCTTCCGTCCGGAGAATAATTACCGTCGAATTAATGATAGGAAAAGTGCGGACTTTCCCAAAAGGTTGCTTTTTGGTCTCTAGACCAATTGACGAGCTGGCTAGCAATTTGCGCACCAACTACCGCAGGAATGGATTACAAATCGAAGTATCAGTGTATGTTAAACAACTTAACAAACTTAAACAGGACTCCCAGGACTTGAAAACACTTCTAAACGGTTTGAAATTGCGGATGAAAGACTGTAGTAAGCTGAGAAACGATCCCACCTAACATTATGACCCACATCCTGGAACTTGTCACGGTTTTTTGAAAAGCCTATTTATCTTAAAATATGGAGTCGCAAAAACTTCAAGACTTATAAGGTCATTATTCCACCAGCGAAACAAAAAGCCGGTAGTACAATCAATGACGCTGTAAAAATGCAGGCTATGGAGTTTTATTTGAATCCAGATATTTCTAAGGTATGCCCGGGTAAAAGAAACGTTGTATCTGTGAAATGAGCAACATTCGTGACATATTCGAGCAATTTAAGCTAGCTTTTCCTTTGGCAAAGATCGGAAAAACCCGTTTCTTCTGCTTACAACCACAGCAATGCGTTTCACTGAGCTCCAAAGGATACCATAATGTATGCCTTTGTGTGTATCATGAAAATCTGAAGCTTATACTTCCTGCAATTAAATCTCCCTCATCACACCCTTTTCTGGACGCTTCAGTCTGAGCAGATACGACAAAGCGCTGTTATTTTCGGCGCTGCAGTAACTGCAAAATTAATCTTCAATTTGAAGAGTTAATGATAAAGGCGCAAGTAGAAAAAACAACCAAAGAAATGATAACGTACCAACGCTGGACAAAAACTGATGGATTCAATCGGCAAGAAATCCAAAAGACCAAAGAAGACTTCACTGCATTTGCCGTTAAGAAAATCGATGGTATACGTCGTCATCATTGTATCACAAATGCACAAAATGAGCACCTTAAGAACGTAAGAGACAACCTAAAGCCTACTAAAATTATTATTGCGGCGACTTCGCCGAGAATCATTCCTCTCTGACTCAAGATGCCATTCAAGCAGAGTGGTCGGAAATATTTTATTAAGTGTCAATGTTGCATGGGGTACACGTTTTGAATTAGTTTGCAATTGATAATTTTAAGTAACATTAAAAAGAGGTGGGCCGTGCACTCTACTTAAATAAAAACAGATTGAGTAGTTCCGCTTGGTTTAGTAGATGGCGATGCATAAACGTGTCAAACTATGACCTGGCCAAATCTGTTTGTTTCATTTGAAATGGCCCAGTCACTATTCGTGTCGCAGAAGACAGAAACAAGTCCTATTCGAATAGACGAATGATACTCCGGCAATGGCTAATAAATCATCCCAAACTGAATGAAATGAAACTAAAGGGGTCCAAAAGTCGCTAAAATTGGTAAATAATAATGTTATTTCCTCAGGTGAATGTTGATAGTAAAAGTAAGTACAGCGTATTTGACTTAAATCGCGCGTAGGTGAAACCACTGGGGGTACGAAGGGACATTTGTACCCCCTCGAATTCCCGATAAGCCCTATCCTTTAAATGTTAAGCGGGCCCCTCCCAACCCCACTAAGCCACACCCCTTCATATCTTTTAATGCTATTTGAACACCTCGTGGTTCCGCCTATAAAAACACGGATGCAGATCAGTATCAGATAAAATCATAATTGATTTTTGAATTCGCATGAAATGAATGAACGTCCTCTCCTTCCTTTCACATTTTACAATAATTCAGCGCAACGCGGTTGGAATATTAGTGTCAATAATGACAAATAATAAATTAATATATCTGACAATTTAATCCTCTTGAAGAAAGTTGATGGATTTGATATTTCTTAAATTCAAGGACTTTGAGATGAATTCAACTGCCCAGGGCCGACTTACACTTTCTTGTTCTTACGTCCGTGGAATAATTACCGTCCAATTAATTATATGAGACCGTACTTTCCCAAAAGGTAAACTCTTCCACCATTTTGTACTAACCTCTTCCCATTTCTTCGGGAACTGTTGAAGAACAAGTTCATCGATAAGCGCTTGCAATTGACAAACAATACTAACTTTCCACTATCGATAAGCGCCCGCCATCGGCAAACAAGAGTACTTTCCATTATCGATAAGCGCCCGCCATCGGCAGACAAGAGTACTTTCCATTATCGATAAGCGCCCGCCATCGGCAGACAAGAGTACTTTCCATTATCGATAAGCGCCCGC
>JAQFZX010002134.1:0-21529 GCA_034682405.1 Hydroisotoma schaefferi | reverse complement strand
TTTTTACCCGAGCCAATTGCTTTCCTTCTTTACTTTTTATCCTATAAGGTGGGCAAAAGTAAAAAACCACCCTTACAGACTTTACTTTTAATAACACGCCTAAAAACGCCATTTAATTCCCTTTTATGCAGTATGGGACTATGTAATCAGAATTAGCCAAAACGATTATGCATATTGTTAGTCATGAAATCTCAATCAGATCAAGACCCATAATGAACTACACATTGTGTGGGGTGAGAACGTTGGTCAATGTTAATCATTTATTGATTACTGATCTACAATATACTATAACTAAGTCTATCTATGGCTGTCTTTTAGATGGTCAAAAACTTACTCATATTGCTACTTATAATTACAGGTTTTGGAGCAGTTTGGCTTCAATGCGCGGTGCTAGCTAATTGGGACACTGCCATAACCTAAAAGTTTGACTGAATCATCGGGTAAGTTTAATATGTCTGTTTAACACGTTTAATAACGTAAACGACCAATTTATGTATGACAAAATCCGTCATCGTTTCTGTTGCAACTTGGGAGTACCTCCTGTACTTGTACCTAAACTTGTTTTGTTGCATTGCTAGTGATGATTCTCCTCACTCTTACAGGATTTCCTTACATTCCTACCCCTAACAATGGTAATTGTTGTTACAGTAAGTTGGAGGATGAGCAGATAAGCAAGCTTAAGCTTGCACTAATGGGAATGAATAAAATGTAAATACCTTTCTATTGCAAATAGAAAAGAACTGATCGGAATGTAAAAGACAAACAAGACGGCCAGAATAGCAAGTTGACAAGCTTTGATAACTCCGTGAATAGATGTGAAAATGAGGCGGTGAGAACATAAACAAATAAATGCAACTGAAGAGCCCATTTAGCTAATCATTTTACAACCACTAGAAGTACTTCGATTTCGACTTTTCAGCCTTTGTCTCTCACATCTTGTAGCTCTTCATTTCAAATACGGTTTTGTTTTTCATTTTATGCTTCTCAAAACTTTGGGAAATTTTATTCATATGCATTCATAGTATTTATTTGGTTTCGCATGCAGAAAAAGTCTGTCTATTCAAAAATGTGGTACAATGAATATTATTATTATGATGCAAAAATGCTTTGATAGATAACTTCTCCTAAGATAGCTTCTCTAAAGAGATGAACTCTAGATTTTCATTTATTAATTCAATCTAGCCTGTCAGTATGACTCATGAATTTGGCAAATTACAAATAAATGATATTGCCTTAAACTGCTACAGCATATCTAAGGCATATTAAAACAGCATAACAGTTCCGGCAAGAATTCATTTCTAATTTCTCTAAATTGATTGCACTTTAGGTACTCGACAGAAGTGTTTCGAATTGCAAGCAGTATAACTGTTATTTCATTAACGATGCATTGCAGCAGCAAAATAATACAAACTACATTTTTTAATGTATTTTTAAAGTGAGCAATTAATGCAATTATAATTTAACGCTGTTCTACTAATCTACAACCAATAGATCTTTAAAGGTGGTTTTAATTTTAGTAAGTTTTTCCGTTGGTCATGCTTTCTAAAACTCAATAAAATAAGGCTGCTTCCCTGTTTTGCAGGGATTCATTCATTGAATGTTACTCTATTTTTTACTAGCCTGTTGCCTGTCAGTCTTTGTCTAATTGCACTTTTCCTTAAAGTATATCTTTGTTCTATGAATTGCATCCCATTGCACATGGAGCCGAGGGTTTAAGTGCATTTTATTAGGTAATTCAGGAGTTCTGTATTTTCATAAACATTTCACTTCTGCAGTATAATCATTTGTACTCAATGCCCGGCTTCCCATCAATGCTTGACATTTAACCGTTCCATGATAATAGCCGAACAATTAACTCAATCTATTCAATTCATGGACCTAAAATATTTAGGTTTTGATTACTTACCCACAATAAAATCATAAACGTTATTGAAGTCTTCCTTACTAGATGACCTGAACGAATCCGCCGCCTTATCCGCATCAAAGAACAAAGTCAGTAATGCTGGAATAGCTCCCAAGGATCCATACACCAATGGTACAATCCAGCTTACAGTTGGATACCCGAATGTTGCTTGAGAAATTAAGTCCATTTTAGCAAACTTCTTACAAACACGCTTGCATAAACCAACCGGGTCACTTTACTTTGTTCGTATATAACTTGTAGCTAGTAAAACACCATAGAAGTGCAAGTGTTAACATTTTTATTCTAATTTCTAACAGTTATACAGTCAACAGTTGAGCTCAACAAGAAGTCTAGAATATTTTTCAAAAAATAATGCTTAACCCATAATCAAGACATGGCAAAGTCGGTTCTGTTAATGAACAATTTTTATTTCCCTTTTTAGTCTAGACCATTTTGTTGTGTTTATCAATCAAGAAGCAGGCATACTTCAATAAGTAGTTTGTCTTGTGCGTGAGTATGAAATACTGCACATTCATAAATTGTTTTCAGTTTTATTACTACTACCTTTTATTATAAGGTTCACCCAAGCGATGGATAATTTGTGTACTACTTTAAACTGCGTTTATAATATAAATATTGAGTAATATTTGCGCACGATTTATTTCATTCTTTCTACCTTAAAATCTTATCTTAATTCAACAAAGATTCATTCAGCAGAATTCAACTTCCTCCAGATTTTTTCATCGTGGTGCACTGCAGCAGAACTATATACCTTAGTATTACTTACACTTTTTATCTCAAGCAGTAAACACTTATGAAAACTTATCTTCATAAAAAACTGAATTGGTCAACCCTGCCCAGCTAAAAGGTATTAGTATTTAACGCTAATACTGTGATTTTATGACACAAGAATTATTATTACGTCCCCATTTCATGAAAAATCCAAATACATTCATGATGATTTTGCAAATCTTTCTTATTTAAAGTCTTATTTCACATTTTATTCAGCCAATCCTCTGGTCATTTTGAAAAGATTTTGACACACGGATATACCAAGAAATAAGTTAACTATGTCTTTTGTCTTGGAATATCTAATCTGAACTTTTCTCTCTGAATCACGATTTTTCCACTTCGCAATCATAATCGAATAAACTGCATAATACACGTAAAAGTAGACGCGCTGCTTCACTTTACTTCACGTCCTTCGTCCATCCGCAACACAAGAATGAATACGAATTATGTGGTAAACGGCAATATGTAGATTTCTGCAGTGTGTGCAGCAGACGACGAGGGGATTAATTACACAGACAACTGTCAGTTTACTAAAGTGTTATTTTATCATTTCGATGCATATTCAACATGCAGTGATTAGTAGGATTGGTATATACTCCCACACCTACGTTATCCAAACCTAACCCAAATAAATGTTATCTACCCAACTTGGTGGCTACAAGATGGGAGGTAAGATACACACCTTATCCCAACATACCTGAGTGTAACAACAGTAAACTTACACTTTCACAGTGCCTAATGAGTCCAACGTGACATTACATTAAAAGCGATTTTAAGGGATACTGATACCATAATCATAAGTATGCTTATTACTCAGATTTTAAGGAATTTGTCTAACTCTAGCCTTTGCTCATAGTAAAGCTTCAAGTTGATCACCGAGTCCCGTCTCCTTTTCCTCGTTGGAGTAAACCAGTGGCTCATTGTAGTTTTAGAAATCAGACCCAAGTACCTCTGGTTTAACAACTGTTACTAAACATCTAAGCTTATTGCTACTGTCATTGATTCCTACTTGATTACTTCAATTATCCAATTTGTTTGAAAAAATAGATGTACTATGTATGCAATGCGAAACGGTGAATTTTCACTCTCGATTTCTCATTTGATTTTAAATCATTAACCACAACATAACAGCACAACAGGATCAATCAGTACTTCTTTGATTAAATCGGATCATTATTTTCACACTTGATTTGTGCCTTTATCATGAAAAATAAAGCAGATTATACCAACTGATAAGCTTCAATTTAGTCTTTAAGCCGGTATCTACTTTTACTATTATATTTCCTTTGATTTCTATCGTTTCTTCCTCTTGTACATAGTGTACAGCGGATGTTTCATACAGGCAACAGGTTTTATCTGTAAAAATAGGATGTTTAATAAAATAACATTGTGTTGGTTAATGGAAAAGTTAACAAAGAATAATGTATGCAAAAGGATGATGAATAATGCAGAGTAAAAAAAGCAATCTTCTTACCGCAAATTGAATGTCCTTCCAACAATGAGCTTCGTTTTACAATAGAACTTAACTTTAATAGCAAAAGCTAAAGTAACGTAAAGGCACAGGGTAACTCTATTTGAGCAGTTCGAATATGAAAGGACGTAACAACGAACGAGGAACATGCATGGAAAGAATAACAATAAACAGACAGTATTCTCCTAGTTTGTTGAGAGTAATTTATTAAAAATAAATTTCACTTTTCCACTTAATTACAGGGTTTTGTTAAAGCGATCCACATGTTTTTCAGTTCTGGTAAAGCCGAAGAATTCTAAAGTAATAGTTAGTTAGCCATTTAGCTAGTGTGGACACCGCAGTTCTAATTACCTACTGACACATGAATCAAAGTCATCCCTCCCTGCATCCTCTCTCCATTCCAAGCTAATGATTAGTGATTTATGAAGAGGTTTCACACTTTTTTAACCGAATCCAATTACACATGCAGATACATGGAGCAGGAGCTGAACTTCCTAATAAACATGCAATGCAACAGTAACTAACGTACGGTCCAACTTCACTTCATTTTTTGCTACCATGCTATAATAACTTACTCTCGGTTTCACTGATGAATCGTGAAGCACAAGTAGAATGTTTCCGTTTCGTTTAGACTGTTTAGACGATCGCTGCAGACAAACGCTGTAGGACTATATCATGTATTATGCCTTGATATTGTACTTGAGCTACAGTACGTTCTGATTTAGGGTTTACTAACTACTGTGCTAATATTTCTGTAATGATAAAGCTAACATCAGCATCAACTAGTAGTAAAGTGATAACTTTTGGTTCATATGTTGACTGGGCATATTAGATTAGCAGGGGATTGAGAAGAGCTTTCCATTAGCTTCTTTAGTCTCTACAGTTCTTAATTCTCAAAGTACTTTTGTTATATGCAGCTCTAGCTAAATAAGAAATTATTTGTATTGTTTTGCCAAAAGAATTATCCTCTCACTACACCGTTTATTCATGCTATCCTGCACTTTTTGTACCTTGTCTGTGGACCTTTAAAATGTATTATGGGGAGGGAAGGATTCATATATGTCTTAGCTGCTGGTATTAATATAAAGTAATGATTTGTTTATTCTACTTCTGTTTTTGAATTGTTCATAGCCAAGAAAAATTCAGAGATCTTTTTAGTGAAAAAATTAGCGTAATAATTTAATTAAAAATTTGTTTGTTTATTGCTGCTTTCTATGCGTGTGGCATTCATTTTTCCTTTTCTTCTGGCACACATCAACCAAAAAAATAGTGAACACAAGTTACAATTAACTTATATTTGTTCTTTGTCTATATATATTTGTAATAATTGAATAATTATCCAAGATCTAAGAACTATTTTATTCTCTAGGAAAAATACTTTCGTTTCCTCAGAATTAGGAACACTCCGAGTTCTTTCTTCAGATGTTTGTGCATACATTTGCTTGTTTTTTGGCGTTTAATCAATTGAGCTACATATTACTACTTAAAAGGTTGTAAAATTAGAACTACTAGTACTTTATGAGTTTGAAACAGGCTAAATTTAGTTCTATGCTCCATTATGAAAATAAAAAGTAGTGCAGAAAGAAATATTAATTTCGTTACGGCTGCCGCTAACGAGCCAAGAGCCAAATGCTACGAGTTTCAATTAAGCTCAGAGTTAAAATTAATCTGCTGGTAGATATGTACAAAGTCAGAAACCTACTTTTTTCTCAATTTCATTAGACGAATAAAAACTACTGATTGATCGATAAGTCTTCAGCGATGCAAGAGATTCAGTTTACTGTAGAAGAAATCTAAAATTCTTTCATAGCATTTAAGTTATAAATCCGTGTCCGTGTGGAATCTGATTTCTGGCAATGTATTTAGGACCATTTTAGCTAGAGTGCAGGTAGGTATAATGTATTAATGGAACAAAACGAGCAAAGGGTCAAAAACGTCTGACACACACACAATGCACGTAGTTAATAGCAAATAGTGTAGAGAATTTCGTTAGTTGAAGATATTTATCTTCAGTATTTTATTTTGGAAAATTTAAGATGGATAATAATCCAACTAAAAGTTAACAGAAGATATCTTAAGCATGACAAATTAAATCTTAAGAGAAGGCTGTGTTGAACATGAATAATACAAGTACAGACATAAAGGGGTCATTTATTAGTTTGAGCCTAGAACCAACAGCTAGTTTAGTGTATTTTTTCATGTTGACGAAGATGCACACAGACGGATATAGAAATGTAAATAAGCGGTTACAAAACAGAATAATAAAATATCAAGTCAGTTGGACAGAAAAGGGGTTTTAGTTAATTGTACTATTGAATAATTTATATTAGCATACATGCACACTCTTCACGATCCTAGATCTACTGAATGTCTCATAAATATCAGGCTGTTATTGTAGGCTTTGAGTACATGTTTTCTTGGTCATTCAAGTATGAAGGAATAAGTTGCAGCTAGCTTTACTCTCACTGTACTTCTCTTCAATATATTTCTATGTGCAATAAATAGATTTCAATTTAACGAGTACCTAGAAATACGATATTTCTATGTATGCAGTATATTCACTAGAGAATGCTTTCAATTCATTTTTATAAATTGTATATCCCTAGCCCATTCTATTGCAGGAGAGCAACAGGCTATCTACAGGCTACTAGTACAGCGTCCTATGCTAATATCAGTATCATGCAATAATGCACTTAGCTAAGTCTCAGATTTTTAATGGATGCACATGCACACATAAATAAAAGAATACCCATTGCGCCTACACGCATTAATTACATTCTGGTATCAATAATTATCCTGAAATTATGCACTTTATTGCAGCATTAAAAACACAATATGAAATGAATTCACTCCCTCAACAAACCTTCCTTGTCATGTCATCTTCAATTGAAATTGACGAGAAAGGGGAAGGCGGCTTTGTTTCTATTACATTTTGATACTCGATAGCTTTTTTCTTATTAATTAAGAAGGCAAGTGATAAATATGCGTAAAGTGATGTGTGACTAATGGAACCAACAGAAAGCAAATTTATAAAAGTAGTAGGGACTGAAGAACAGTCAAAAGTAGCAGCAAAGGAGCGTGAGCTAAATGTAATTACTTCTTTTGTTATACTGTCTTCAGTTTTAACAACGCTGCGTTTAACGTTTTCAACCATACAAAGCCTGATCATGACCCTACCTACCTACTACTTAGACGTCTTTCTTTACTACTTTCCTTACTGTTAAAATTTGCGACAACGCTGGCGGATTTCATACTATGGTCAGACGTGAGAGAGATATCATTTTGGTTATTCGGTACTTATTATAGCTGTGTAAGCTTGCGTACACATCCCACACTTTACGCAAATGTAAAAGTGGCCCCGTCGGAATGAACCCTTGCTGTGTCTCGCTAATTTAACAATAACAATAACAGCAATATAAGAAGCAAGCACTGACCGAGGTATTGAATGAAATCAAAAGCTTAAAAGTCGATAAAATAGCCCTAGCCTGAAGGCTTAGAAATTGGCCGTGTTCTGACTTCGCATGTTTTACTCGATGTTACACTTTTGACTTTATCATGATAACACTTGTGCATACCTAAATTCTGTGCACGTAGTGTAGGATGCAGCAATAAGCAAGAAGTTTATTGTTAGGAACTTGTCGGCTCTACGGCAGAATTATAACGGGACGGGTGGCAACAAGTGCAATTCATTCATGTAATAATAGGTCAGTTAGAAACTGTAGCTTTGACAGTAAGTATTTGATAACGTGGCTACTCCCCTATACCCTACCCTACACGTCTATTTTTACGAGCCCTTGATAGAAAGGGTCGTGGTCGCGGCGTCTACACAGTGCTCATTGGCATGCATCATCCATCAGAGAGGCTTAAAATTAAGATCCTTACCTGGAAGGGATCGACGAACGACCCTTCAGGCCTTAGTAGGTTAAAATAATTCAAGACTACGTGGCAACTGGCACGTTGCTGTATTGTTTATAATAGGGAAATGCAGGGTTTAACAGGTCCTTAAGCTATAGAGTTAAAAGGACAAAGAAATGAGGTTGTCTCCTATGCGCTTTGTATAATTTAAATTAAAGTACAATTTCTAGAAGATGATATTTGGATTAGAAAATTGCGATAATGAAAGTTAGCACCGGAACTAAAGTAAACCTGATAGCACAAGTAATATTAAGTCCACGAAGTAAAGGCATTCACAGCCTAACGTAAGTGTACGTGGCAAGAACTTTAGTTTACACTTAATATTTAAGACAGGTGTACATTTATACTTCATAACTAATGCTTAACATAGGAAAAAGGTACATGCTATGCTGCTGCTGTGAGATTAGGAAGTGAAGCAATGGCGATTAAAATATGAATGTTTGCTTGAACAAAATTCGCACTTTACGCGTGTTTGATTGTATTGTAATACATGGAAATTGCATGTTTGCAGATTTTTTAGAGAACGACGAGTTAATCTAAATCTAAGCTTGAAATTTTTAGGAGAGGATGTTTATGTGATTATTTTGTCAATTAGAATCAAAGTGGTAAGAGAAGAACGGCCTCAATTCACATTGAGTTGTAATACATACATATACACATTAATTAGCTGTTTACTGAATACTATAGCTTCGTTATTTTAATTCCGCTTCCGCTTGATATGATATGTAAATTAATAGTTTTATCGATACTTTCATATGGAACTAATTAATAGGAAAGGTAAAGAATTAATTTTAAGAAAGTATCAGTTTGGTAATAACTATTATTTGCTTAGTCTTTATTTTTAGACGATTTCATTGAATCGCACGGTCAACTACTGGTTGCATTTTAAAGTCTCACTCAAGACTTGTAAATACATGGCAAATATTCACACTTAAACTTATTCATAATGAACAGTAAATCTGAAGCTGTTCAGATTGCACGAAAAGAGGCTTCTTATTAGAATCTTTATGCTAATTTTTTAATCATCTAGATGGACAAGATGGGATAAGTTAATTTTACCCCTGGATGATTGATCACCCCCAAAGATTTATAGTGACAGTATAGAGCTTATTAATGGTAATGATGATACCCCAATGCGTGAAATGAATAGAGAAATCAAACAGTAAATAATATTTAGCTGACTGCTTTCTCGTACAGAATGATAATAAAATAAAGAGCAGCCGTTAACGTTTTTGTCATCATCACTCTCAACTTCATTTCATGTAACGGACGTGGTACGTGGGGTAATCTTCTTGCTGTACTCAACCGTTTGTAAATTAAAATTTATGTACGTTCTTCTTCCGAGTTACCAGTAATCTTTTCAAATGAAACTTACTTGCATTGCAATTCAAATGGATGGACGTGTGGCGAGGTTGTGCTAGCTTTGGGCTTTCAAGAAAACAATGTGTGCAAGAAAGAATCAAGAAAGTATGTCTACAGATAAGGATGATATGCTTTGATTGTTTGTCGTTGATATTAGAATTCTCGGTTTAAATAAACTAAACTGGCGTTAATTTACATTCAAATGAACCTCTTTTGTTGGTCCTTTTAAGCAAACATCTTCATATTTCAATAACTTTCAAATATCTTTAATCGTCGATTGCAACTAACAAGACCCAAGAATTTTTTAATAATCCGTATAATTCATACTACGCTGATTGAGAAATTATTAATTCGCAATTTTTGTATCCAAAAAAGCATAGCATATTGACCGTGCAGTCCTAGCTCCTTAGCTAAACAATCAATGACACAGGATATGGTCCATAAACCCCTAGAAACTGATTAGAAAACACTATGCATAAATACCTTTGGTCTTCACTAGTATTGTTGGCTCTCGCTCATAGAGAAGGATAACCCTAAAAAAGGGATTAAAATAAGGACTACCGTTGACTTGTCAGTAAGTCAAGAGTCAGATCGGATTATGCTGCATTATAAATAAATGCATGATTGATTTGATATACAACGAATACTCCTTATCATCTTCTATTCTTTGAAGATCATTTAAGTATTGTGTTCCACGCAAGGCTAGCAAATAAAGCAATGATTGATCACTAATGTGATGACCGATCGAGAATCTCTTGTTGGAGTCTTGATGTTAATAGGGATACTCTTTAAACTTTGATTTAAATAAATAAAGTCATAATATGCACCATATAGTATGAGAGTGAGTTATGACTGGGTGACGAATTAATTACGCATCCATAACCAATTGATCAACACGTGGAACGTTTCAATTGATTGTTTTAAACGGCTCTAAAGCGTAGAGCGATACTACGGTTGTTAGACTAAAGTACATATTTAGATAATAGTCTCGTGGGATACAAAAGATGAAATACTTGACTTAGACGCGTTTGATAAATAAAAATAAAAATAAATGAACAGAAAACCTTCTTTTCGGTATGCAAACATCTTTGCAAGTCACAGGTTCACCATGCAATGACAAGTTTTAAATCGTTCTTTGTTTAACGCACAACAAAACTCTTTAGAAAAGTTGGTATTATCTCCATACATGGTCATGTTCTTGAACCAATGCAATTGATCATACACCTTATTGTCATTTTGGGATTTAAGAAAGACATTTCTAACAGAACCGGCTTCTTCAGAAATTATGAGACTAACTAAATACAATAATTTAGCGTCCTTGTTATGGTTTAGGGAGGTCTACTGAATGCCATTCATTTTTAAAAGTAATTCAACAGCAATCTTAGTTCTAAAACTACATGATAAGTTGTATAATATGACAGGATCCACAGACAAAATATCAAAGCGATGCGATACTTTGTCTATGGACAGTACAGTATCGTATACCTCAAAGATATTCGTATCGCACTCGCTCATTAAGATGACTTAATCAGTAAATAACACGTTGATAGAAACATAACTCCGTATTAATTTATTTATTGATATAACAAAGTAACTTAAATTGATTTAAACTCTGTATAATTAACTGTATTATAAACATTCCGATATTTCTAACGATAAATATGAATAGTTTCTGTAAAATTCGAAACTTGCTCTTTATTTCGGGTTTGATAAGCAAGACCTACTACTACTATATGTATTTCAAATATTTACTGCAGTTTGCAACAAAGGAAGATGCAGTTGAAGATGTAGGTTCTAAATCTGTGATGTAAAGTAGAGAATTAAAGTTATCGCCGGTCATGTTCATGTTCATGATTATTGAGATAGATTAACTTGGGATTTCCTTAGTTCTGTTCAAAACGGCTTATTTGCACATCCTTTGTGTCTTTAGGTATACCTGTACCTGTACATTAAAAATAACTCAAAGTTAACAAGCAAGAAGCAACCATGAATTTAAGTATACCGTATTTCCGGAAATTACTCCCCCGGGGAGTTATTTTCCTAAAGAATAAAAAACGTTTAACATGGGCAAGATAGGGCGCATTCAAATTTTTAACATGGAAAGAAAAGGGAAGTTTTTCCAGGGGGGAGGGGGAAGGGTTATTTTAGGGGGGGGGGGAGTAATTTCCAGAAATACGGTACGTATTTCATTGATAAAATGAAATCATACAATAAGTTTCTAGAGGAGTCAGTTCATCCTCAATAGATCCAATTTTTGACTCGATAGACTTTATTTTGACAGTCAATTTGGATATTTTCCATTGGAACTCAGCAATAATGCTTTCCGCTGTTTTACAACCCTTACAAGGTTCATCTGACTTTGTCTGCTTTTCTTCCATTTCAGTTGCCGAGAAAGATTCCTTAATTTCTTTTTTAAAAAAACCGTATTACCGGAAATTACTCCCCCCGGGGAGTTATTTTCCTAAGGAATAAAAAACGTTTAACAAGGGCAGGATAGGGCGCATTTAAATTTTTAACATGGAAAGATAGAGGGGAGTTTTCCGGGGGGGGGGTTATTTAAGGGGGGCAGTAATTTCTGTAAATACGGTACCACAATCCCGGTAGATTTAAGTAAAAACGTGCTGCAATAATTAAATAAGACAGCAGGGAGCAGGGCTATTTCAAGAGGTCAATAGGTCATTCATAAACCACAGGCAAAGCCGGATGTTTTAATATTTTATTCTTGCATTTAATAGCAGAAAAATGGACATACCTTCGGAGTCAGTCGTGGCCCGTTCCTCCAGCTGCCGTGAATTGGACGACTCCTTAAAAAAGTTGGACCTAAACTCAGAAGTTCCACAGGCTGCAGATATTTCCAGTCAAGATCGGAAGAAACCTATGCCTACTACCGGTGGCAAGAGTGGGTGTACCGGTGATGCTGAGGGAGACAGTGGGTGTGCCGGTGATGCTCCGGGAGACGGTGGGCGTGCCGAGGATGCTGCGGAAGACAGTGGGTGTGCCACTTCTGCAGGCGGAAATGACGGCAAGAATAACCTGAAGGTTAAGGGCAGAAAGGGTAAAAGGTTTGGACCTTTAGGTTATTTTCCAGCAAAAATAATTAATAATTAACAAATGGTGGGATTGAGGTTAATTGACGGTTTTGCTGTTGCAGGATTCGACTGATTACAAATTATGTCCGGGTAGTTGTCGAGAATCAAGATGACATTTACGAATACAGGGTTAGTTTCCGACCTCGGGTTGACAACCTGGAGCTCAGAAAGAAGCTAATGGATCAGTTCGATGACTTTCTGGGGACGAAACGGATCTTTGATGGAGTTTCTCTATTTCTCCAACAGGAATTGCCAAAAGTAAGATTTTAAGGCAGCTGAAGAAGATGTAATTTACTTTATAATAAGATTGATTTTAATGTTATATATTTTAGGAAACAATTTTGCATGGACATCATCCAAAGCACCCAGATAACCCATTGCTTGGCATTACCGTCACGCTGAATCGGAGAGGGAGAAAAACTAAAGATCATTTGGTCAAGTTGTTTAACGTGCTGTTCCGACGAGTAATGATTTCCATTGGAAAGTTTGAGCTTAAAAGAAGCTTTTTTGACCCAGATGTCAAATTTAGTCTTCCGTTTTACAAGTATTTTAGTTATTTGTATATTAGAGTCTATACGAGTTTTTTGATGATGTCTCCATGTACTACATTTCATCAAAATATTTTTTTAGATTGCAAATATGGCCTGGAATATGCATGAGTACAGAGCAACAAGAACATGGATTGATGCTTTGTTTGGATACGTCGTATAGAGTTTTTAGGACGGATACAGTTTATGAATATTAGTGAGTTTTATAATTCTTTAACTTAAGAGTGCTTTCATGCTGGTATGCACAGACAGGATTAGTATTTCTTAAATTACTTTGTTTAATCTTTGTACGTTTGCAGTTGTGCTTCTTGTGAAGCACCGGACTGGAGGAAGAGGTTCAAGGAATTTATGGTAGGACAAGTGGTGGTTACCCATTATAACAATTTTACCTACCGAGTAGATGATATTGATTGGGAGCTGAGCCCTGCAACGGTGTTTGAGTGCGATGGAAAAAGCGTAAGTATCTATCTAAGATCTTTTGGTAACGAATTAGATGTAATTTATTACCAATATAATCGATTATACTGCGTACTGTTTAGATGACGTACATTGAGTACTATAATTCACAATACAACATACAAATTAAAGATCATCACCAGCCCCTTCTCCAGAGTAGAATTAAAATCATCAAGGGTCATAAAGAAACAGAAGAAATAAAAATCATCTGTATAATTCCCGAACTTTGTTATGTCGTGGGTATGGCTTATGAATATTATAACGCTTCCATCAGAAAAGAGATCTCCAGGTACACTTTCACATCATCAGCTCAGCGTGTAAATGCGTTGAACGCTTTTTTAAAGCGTCTTCAAGGTACTCACATTCTATAAACCCATCATCTTTATTTTTTATTTTAAGCTTATTAGATAGTAGTGTTTTAATTTTTATAATTAGAGATTCCTGAAGCTCAGGAAATATTGAACTCATGGAGTGTAAAGCTCGGTGCGCAGCTACTAGAGCTAGATGGACGAGAAATATCTGGCCCTATGTTAAAGTTTGGAGAAGGTTTGCAGTTGAAGGACCCTGGCAGTACTTTCCATAAGGAGAGTCGAGAAAGCTGTTTTGATGCGGTATTCCTACTGATTCATGTGAACACTAACACAGATTTTGTACCGATTGCTTTACTATCTTTAAGCAAATTGTGTTTTTAAACAGATCTCGCAGAAAAAATGGTCGGTGATATGTTCACCTCATGATGTTCAAGTGGTGAAGAAATTTATTAAATGTTATGAGCAAGCATGCTTAAGAATGAAAATACCGACTTGTAATTCAGTTGAAATAGTTAAACTGAGAGGTACGACACCTTTAGATTACAGAGAAGCTTTAATCGAAAGTGCCAACCCGGAAAATGTAATTAGAATTATTATTTATCGTCAAAATATGTACGTATAGAGCTTGTTTCTTGAATGAGTTTTAATCGTATTTACAGATTCATTTTACAGTAGTGGTGATGCCGCAAATAAGACGCGAGATATATTCAGTAATTAAATCGATATGTATTTCTGAACGACCAATAGCTTCTCAAGTTGTGCTTTCGAAAAATCTCAATGAACAAAATATAGTCTCAACTGTTCGAAATATTGCTTTACAAATTAACTGCAAGCTTGGAGGCTCATTGTGGGGCTTGAAAATTCCTCTGGTAAAACAAATTTCAAATAAGGTCGTTCCATAATCCATGGTTGAAGTCTTCGTGTACAGTAAATTTTTTAATTACTTGATTCTAGCCGGAAAAAATAATGTTTGTTGGAATTGACGTTTATCACGATGTCAAGAAGCTCAATGTTTCGGTTGTGGCTTTGATTGCCTCCCTTAATAACACATGTACTAAATATTTTTCAAAAACTCACTATCAACGGATTCATCAAGAAATTACGGACAATATGAAACCGTTATTTTCTGAGGCGATAGAATGTTACAGAGAAGTTAGCTTTTAAATGTTTTGTTGCGACTTTATTGGGTTCCTGATAAGGCTCTGATTGGTTATACTTATCCTTAAAGAACACTTTCCTTCTTATAGACAAATGGTATTTATCCAGATAGAATCATTGTGTTCCGAGACGGTGGAAGCATGTCCGCAAAGAAATTGCTTATTGAGCATGAAGTGAAACCGATGTTGTCCGCGATCAAAGACTTCTGTCCGGAAATGAAGAACTTTGTATACGTCGTGGTAGCTAAAAGGGTCCCACAACGAATTTTCACCTACGACAAAGTAACTTCTCCAATAGTCACAGTTTTATTGGATGATATGTTTCTGTACTTATGTATCTACAGTCGATTTATTAACATTTCAGTACGATAGAGTTGTTAACCCAAATCCGGGTATAGTCGTTGATCACTCTATTACGTATCCGGGCATGTTTGACTTCTACGTTGTGTCACAGTGCAAACAGCAGGTATTTTATATGGTTATGCTCATTTAGGTTAAGTTTTATATGCAATTGGATTGTCAAATTCGTCAATTAATAAACTAGGTATTGTATATATAACCCCATTTTACAAATGTAGGCAACCGTTAGTCCAACCCATTATATGGTAATCTTCAATATGGGAGAAATAAGCCCCGATCTCTTACAAAAGTTTGCGTATTCTACAAGCTTTATGTATTTCAACTGGAGTGGAGTTATAAAAATTCCTGCTATGGTACAAGTAAGCAAACTATACATTGTTTTTTACAGCTAAGAAACTTTCTTCAGTAGCATTACGTGAAGTTAGTTGAGATAACCGAACTAATGTTGTATCATCTTTCTAGTACGCGCACAAGTTGTCTTCTCTGGTTGGACATTGCCTGAAAGCTGAGCCGTCGAGTTCACTGGAAAGAACTCTGTATTACCTGTAAATTATCATTTCATTTAGTTTTATTTTAGCATAAAAATGACGTATTCTTTATGTATAAAGTTAACTCTTAAAGAGTTTTGTAGTTTATTTACTCAAATTATCCGAGTAAGTTGATATCAGGCATATATGGTGGTAGAAAATATGTTGCTAGCGTTCGTCGAATGATCCTTCCCATCCCATAGTAATGCCACTTTATAGGATTTGTCGCGAAAAGGAGGAGAAAATACCAAAGCATATGAAAGAAAAAAGATTGCCACAATTAGAGCGGTCGATAGTGTGATTATTGCACTTAGTAGAGCTAGTTTTCGTCCCCATGTTAAACATCTCTGCCCTGAATTAACTTGAAGTAAAGGCATCGGATGAGGCATATCTTGACTATTGGGCATTTCTGTGATCTTAAACTTCTTGATTAGCTACTTTGAAAAATTCGCCTCACGGTCAATAAACTCCTGATTAGTGTAGTTTATCGGCCGTGGATTTGCGTTTACTGGACGGTGATTCTTTGGATGGGTAACATTTGCATGGAAACTTAGAACAACGTGATAATACCAATACCACCATGGTACGCATATGCCCAAGTGAAGTTACATAAGGTCGTTATTTACTGGCATTTAAAAACGTTCAACACATTTAAATGGCCCGTAGAGAAAATTCGTCAACCTGTGATCTATAACTAAATCTAAAACGCCAGGTTAAGTCGACTGGTTAGTATTCAATAAAATATTAACACGAGATATGAGCGAGGTTAGTTAATTGTCGACAGAATGTAAATAAACCCTGAGACAGTCCTATTTTCCTCTCCAACACTAAGTATACCCCACATATTTAGAGATGAATACCCCCAAATGATGCAAATGAACAGTATATGATACATGGGTAACTGTCTAGACTAGGCATCCAGATAAAGCTATAAAAATTGAATGTTTACAATAGCTTGTTTATCAATGTTTAGCATAGGCTTATCATAGATAAGGTATCGGTATGACCAAGTCTTCTTTTGTGTTATCACAGAGATTTAAATGATGAGCACTTTGTGGTATCGTCCTTCCTAGTTATTCCGGTCTAGAGCTAAATAAATGTAAGGAAAAGTGGGAGATATCTTGTATTTATTGCACTCTTCGTGTAAAAATATAAAAATATAAAAATCTGAGTTCAGCTTTGTCTATCACATTTATAAATTAAAGTATTGTGTCCTTTCGTAAAGTTTCCTTGTAGTTGCATTCGTTTCATTATTCTACGTCTATATTTGCAAAATTATGGCAATATTGGAACAAAACAACGAGTAAGGAAGTTTCCTGCCTTCCCTTTAACAAGTTAGGTTAAATAATCCCTTTTGATAAAGTCGGATCCCATTTCACCTATCATAATGCAAGCTGCGTTGGTATTACTAGCCACAATGTAGGGCATGATTGAAGCATCAATGACACGGACACCTTTGACACCAATCACTCTAAGCTGCGGATCAACTACCGCTAGGGCTGAGGTATTTTTCCCCATATGGCATGTCCTAAATCACCGGAAGCGAAATATAGTATTCCAGAACTTAGTGAGATAGTATAAACAAGGATGAAAACTGTGTCAGAGTTCAAAAACTTACCCAACTGGATGGTACATCGTCAAGGATAAAGATCGTGCAAAGCATTCATAATACGCATCGCTTTTAAATTTGAAACTCTCACATCCTGGAAGACTGTGTGGCATTAGTTTGGCACCCATTTTTTGAAATGTTTCCGTATTTTCAACCAAATCAACACTAAGCTTCTGACCTTTTAATAGTAATATTATTTTTTATAATGCGTTGCGTTTTATTAACGAGCATATGTAACGAGGGAATACAAGGTCTAAATCGCATACTTTCAACCATGGTTTTGACATCCTCATAATTTTCAAAGTACTTAGGATCCATCAAAGGAGGATCTGCAGGGTCGTCACTTTGCAATTTGACTTCACCCCTTGTCAGGGGTCGATTGAGGATGTTAATTATTTGAAATGAGTCAGTTCCCTTGCCATAGGAGTAAAATTTCTGCAGCAGTCCAGGTTTGACATTGAATGAGAACTCGCTATCTTTTCCATAATTATTGTAAACAGAAGTACCCAGCATGACCCACTGAAGGTCTGGCCACTTGTCCTGACCTTCGCGTTTAGCTCGACTAGACGAAACAAATGCTGTGGCCTGTACTCCCGTAGTGGTCAATGGTCCTTTCCCCTCAAGGACAAAGTCAGCTATAGAATTCGTATTAACATCTCTGTCCATGTTGAACGATACCGTTTGATTTACAAGGAAGGGTCCAAGGAAGGTTGAAACGTGGTCTGCATGGAGAGATTTAATCACTTTGCATTTTCTAACTGTAATTTCTCAATAATATTTAAGTTCATATAAAATACTCAAACATACCCTGAAGGTTTTGACCTACTGGGAGTTCTTTCCTCACTTTAATCTACAATTTCGAAAATATCAACGAGCTATTACAACAATAAACAGATTTGAGGAAAAGGAACGGTTTGTTTTAGTTGAGCATTTTACGCCTAATGATTGTAAATGTTTCCGTGGTCCGATTCCACTCAGCATCAATATTTTCGGAGAATTAAGGGACCCTGCAGACAAAATTACTTCTTTATTAGCCCGAGCTATCCGCTTTTGTCCATGTCTGAGGTATTCCACGCCATATACTTCATCAGTGTCGTCTCTTAGCAGAAGCTTGAGAATTTAGAAAAATATTTTAATTCAATATACAAGAACATTGCTACATACAAAAAGACACATGCTGAATTATACAAATTACACTGTTGTTGATCAATTATTGTTGAATTCATTCCTTACTTTATTAACATGAGCAAATTTTCGTATAGTCAAGCTTTTTCTGTCTCGAATGGGCTGAATGAAAGCTTGATACGTGCCCATCCTTCGACCTCGTTTTTGAGTGTAGGCAAATGTGGCGAAACCTTTAGAGAGATGTTCGTTAGTGATAAATTCACGTAATGCAAAGTAATTTATCGTTTACTTGTATAAATTATACCTGAGTGGAAAGGGGCATTATTGTCAATTGTTGGATATCCCTTTTCTTTACCAGCTTTGACGAAATATTCGGCCATGCCTGTATAATCCGGCACTCCAATATCTAACGGGCCTTCTTTTCCATGATATTGCTTCACAAAATCATCCCATTGACCAGGAAACAAATAATTCTCTGATTTCTTAAAATACTTTATCACACTCTCGTATTTCCATCTTGGTTCCCCAGTGTGATTTGCCCTAAATGAAATTGCATGTACAATTAATGAAACATTTGAACAAAGATTGATGCATGAACTACAGAATATTTAATAGTACAGCCCCAAATGTCAATCAAAACGAGAGCAAGGATAACTTTAATGAGTGTAATGAACCAACCAATTGTCATAATCGAACGGTGACCCACGCGCTATTAAAACAAAAAACATGAGAATTTTTTACTTGTTTGTGAACTTTTTTTACCCATGCAGTTATTCATTTACTTAGGTTAAACGGTTATTGATGTTACTACTTCTGTTTGAGCATACCATAAGCCATGAAATTAAGATTGGAACTTCCACCCAATGCTTTGCCTCTGGGCCAAGCGCATCTCTGTTGATTATAAAAATAAAAAATTCATTTATAAAAAGTATTTAATATAAATAAACATCGGTTATTTCAAAAGATATTTCTATCAAGTTTCTAGTTGCAGGATAACTGCATAATAATTAAGCTTGAAGAAGACTTGCCTGTTTTGGCATTGCAAAGCATGCATTTTTCTGACTCGTTGTTCTGTAATTCCAATCTATCCCTTCCCTATTTAGCATTAAAAATGCTACTGCAGGGATTTCTGTCAATGGGTAGGCTAACGGCAAATTACGTGGAGTACATTTATATTTAATATTCAACTAAAGGCATCATATATTTAATTGAAATTTAATTGGATTCCTTACGATCTCCACCTAAATAAATAAATAAGAATAGTAAGTATATATATTAAATTATATAAAATCATACATTAATAATAATGAATAATAGAATACCAGCTTCTAACAAAAGTACTCTGAAGTCCTCTGATAATCTATGAGCCACTACTGCTCCAGCAGAACCAGCCCCAACTAGAAGATTAAAATTTAATTACAGTCACAGTAGTGAAGCAAACATTTCTAAATAATAATTACACAGGAACTTGTGCAGCAGGAAAAAAATTCGAAAAAGGATAATTATAATTTGGTTAGATTAAAGAAAGGGTTGGATTAGACCATGTCTTGAAGTTTCTTTTGGAGTCAGAAGTAAATTATGAAGTAGCAACTTATGTCTTTCTTTCTGTTTCTTTAATTTGTAATCTTCGTCAACTTGTTTTTGCAAAACCAATTTTCCAAAAAATAGGTCATGCTAATATCTTTTCAAAATCACTACAAATATAGAGAAATAGAGGATATGGATGAAGATAAGAGTTCTCAATCATTTTTAACTTGCCATTAGGCAATTTATCTTTGGTATTTAATGCAATAATTCAGGACGCATATCCTTTGCTATATATCATACTTAATTGATTCGCAGGTTGCTCTTTGAGAATCAGCTAAGAATATACTGCATTAATTAAAATTGCTAAACTAGTAGATTTGTATTACTTAATGGAAACAAATTAGTTGCAAATGAACGGTAATGAAAATGAATTTTGTAATATGATGAATGCAACGATGTTTTACTCTGAACCATGTTTAAGACTGAGTTAAACATTAGCTACGTATAGGTCGCAGGAAACAAAGTTTATGAGAGTAAATCAACTGAAGCAATAAATGAGACTCTCATGTTGTAACTAAAGTTCATGAAGCAAGTACACGTGTATTCTTATTGTGAGGTTTATGCAATATAGTAATGTTAATTTTGAAAATTTCTTTTCTTACCAACAATAAAATCAAACGTCTCTGCTCCATCGATATTTGGGGATGTAAATTGATCCTGAAGAGAGTCTAAATTCCTGAACATTACCACAGAAGGCCCTAAAAATCCTATAGCTCCGTAAAGGATTAAGGAGAACATATTCTGTAACGCTGCAACCTGTGGTTCCATGTTGCTGCGGTTTGGTAAACCCTATTTCTAAAAGATAACGTCGAGTCTAGGTTCTTAATTTTACAAAAAATTATAGAGACATGATTCACAATCACATTTTCACAGTTGACAGTTTTTCAGTGTTAACTCATGGCAGAAAGAACTTTGTGTAGGTAACTAGCTATCAACTGCAAATTTCTCTGAATCGTTTAGAGACTTAACTACTTGATATCAAACTGAAGACCCAAACCCTTCTGCCATGTAAGAAAAAGATTGTTTGCTGTAAGTCTACCCTCTCCTCAACGTGCAAATAATTATACTAAAAAAGGCAGCTACAACAAGCGCATATTGCAGTTAGTAAATGAAAGTAAAAGGGCATTCTGCATTATGAAGACAATTTCATATAGGACAATCAAGCCTACAGCAAAAGCTTTTGCCATGTTCATTTATTAATTTTAAAACGCTATTAGGATACGTCCATCATGTCGGCTGGGAGCAGAGGTGAAACCCGTTCGCGAACGGGAACGGAAAATGAACGCAAATTCGATCGTTCGCGAACGAACGATCGAT
>JAQFZX010002133.1:0-21536 GCA_034682405.1 Hydroisotoma schaefferi | reverse complement strand
AGCCCCCCCTACCTAGCAGCGCGCGGCTGTGGGTGGTATGGTGGGCGGAAAAATAAAGAAAGTGGCGGAATATTATGTGAACTTTATGATCACAATGAAAGGATGTTAAATGATGTAAACTAAAGGTGTATGACTGAATGGGTTGATTTATTTACAACATTATTTCAAAAAAGTAAGACAAGTAACTTTATATACGAGGACGACGATTGCGTGGAATAGGAGTAGAATGATTAGGCTCATAGGAACTATTTATAGAGGGCTCATAATCAGGATCATCGTTAAAATTTTCTGGGATTGAATCTAAAGTAAAATCTGCTTCGCTGATCATACTATACATAGGGGATTGATGAATGGGAATAGGAGAAGGAGGAATAGAAAGGGGCCGAACTCTGCGATCTCTCTGCCCAAAAGGTATAGGAATAAAACGCGTTCCAACCGGTTGCTCACTTACTGCCCGCCGTCTCAAGTTCTGCTGTATGGGGGCTGGAATCCGAAGCATAAACCTTTCATTCCTGTAACCCAAATCAATAGGGGGAACATGTGGGGGGTCGTGAAGCACCATCTGCTGTCCATACGCACGTCTAATCCAAATTTTACCCAGTTGTATGTAGTAGGGGAGGTATCTTTGGGCCAGAAGTAGCAACACGATTCCGAGCAGAATTAGCATGGCTGTCCACATGATGATAATCAATCCACCTGAAAGTAAACAAGCAGCAACTATAATAAGGGCACTAAATACACAAAAAGAGTCATCTCATCATCATCACAGCATTTAATATTATATTCTGATACCAAGAAATTACTTACCAACGTCGCATATGGACCAGGCCGGCGATCCAGAATCCTTTGACGTACACAGCCCATCATTCCCAAACTCAATTCGCAAAGCAAATCCTCTAATCTCCATATCCTTCGGTGCACATATATGGGCGTTTGTAGACGTGTAAATTACCCATTGGCACTCTTTCTTCGTTAAGCAACTGGAGCAACTATTGGAAAACTCGAAACAGTTGGCCATCTTTGAGGACTTTAATTTTCGCACGTGCTCTCTATGGCTTTGTTTGAGATATTTTAGAGAGCAGAAATTGGGAACAAAGTATACAACTGATTAATTACACAGTTTGTAAACTTTGTTACCAAACCCCACCTACTTCAATAAACGCCATGAGATAATTATGCTGTGGGGGAGAGAAGCTCAATAAAAGGCAGAATACTTTTTAGATGGTTTTTATTTTATATAAAAGGACAAATGCTAAAAATATAATGAAATACTGATAAAAACTAATTAAATAACCTATGGAATACAGAGTGAAATATAATTATTCATTCAACTACTATTTTTTGTTTATTTTATATTTTATGCAATTCATTAATATTTTAACATGTATTTTTTGTTTATTTTATATTTTATGCAATTCATTAATATTTTAACATGTATTTTTGACTAAGAAGTACACATCTCAATAAACTATTAATTTCAACTTTAATGTTGCCTTTTATGGTTAAATGGTTGAAACAAAGAGTTATGCAAAATATGTTGAATAAGATTGATGATTTTGTTATAGTTTTTTTGTTTTTAGTATGCCATAAAATTATTTAAAGTGCTAAATGTTTACCCTAATGGCATCCATCTCCATAAACATCGATTTCAACATCCTGATGCTTATAATAATTAATGTAATTTTGCTGCTGCAGAAAACGCAGCAACGCTAAATTGTCTCTCTCGCTCATTGCGTCATTGTGGTATCTCCATTTAGAGAGCAAAACGCACGGTTTTCGAGGGGGGGTATAAAGCATACAATATAAATCATATTGCTTTCTTAATTCGTTTTCAGGATATTGTGGGCTTTCATAACAAGCATTTTCAAACAAGGAACAAAAAACGCATAGATATGGGTTACTAAATCGTTTTTTCGAATTCTCTCTGCAACAGGGGCTGCTACATACTTCTTGTCTACATGAATAGCATTTCCAAGTTCTGAATGTATCCGGAGCAAAAACCATTACGGAAATGTTTAATTAAAGCTAAACTTAATAGACCACAGAAAGTGGTTTTCTATTAATAGAAATCTATATAGAGCTTGCAACTCCTGTTTATTTAGAATCTGATGGCAAGTATTCCATCTAGTTAATAATGCAGAAGGCTTACGATTATTAAAACGGCAACTATTTTCACTAGTGTGAGCATGATATATGCCAACTTGTTGTCTAATAAGGGGTTTTAAAGACCATGAATCGTAGGTACAAATATACAGATCATCATTAGAAATGTAGCATCCATTGCAAAGAGAATGTAATTTAAATAAAATATTTGCTGCAGCAATACTGCCTCCACAATCAAAGCAGATACTCTTTAAACAGACAGAACAAGTAACGTTATGTCGATGACAAGGGTTACGCATTATTAATTAACTAAGCTGGGGAGGTATTTCTGGAGTGGTACTTACGATACAACATAATACATAATACGATAATACCAATAAATTCTATGTGATCAATAATTATTCTAAACCAACTATTAGTATTTATAAGGCTGTTCTCGTTATATTGACGAGTAGGGGTAGAACATGACGCAGAACTTTGGTCGATTATTTCGGAAATGCCCCGATTTTCAATTTCTTTGCAAAATTCAGGTTGACATAAACGCTCTACTACAATTGCATACCTAGAGAGAGGCAACAAAGTTGAACGACATTCATAAGTAGGGGCAGACAATTTAAAAAACCAAACTATTTTATAGTAATAACTGGACTGATTATTTATACACTGTATGCATTCATTTTCGTGCAAAGTAAAATTACATAAAACTACATTAAAAACTATGCATATTATAGTACAGAATATCATTCTCTCCATTTTAAAATTTGTTTAAATATCTACTACAACAAACTTGCCCTTTTTGTTCTGGTTTAAAGGATACGTTGGAATTGTAGAAATTTATAACTATTTGATCGTTTGTTTCTAAATTATTACTAAAAAGATTTAAAATTCTATCAAAGCTTTGACCTCTTGATCTTTTCACGAGAAAAAAAAGAACGTGCAAGCCACAAACAGAAGAGCTACTACTTTGAATAACTATTTTGCTTTTAATGCTTATCTTATAAGGAATGCTAATATTATAAGTTTTTAAACAATTACCGTAGGAATCAAAATATTCAAGTTTATGCTTGGTTATAAAATATCCAATCCAATGGGCCAAAGGTTTCGTATCATCACGCCTGTTTGTATTTTGAATAACTGCAATGGGATATTGGTTTCTCTGCATAGCCTTGTGTACTAAATGGAATTCATCGGCTGAAATTACGAACAACCGTTGGACATTAGACGTTTTAAGAAAGAATTTAAGGCAACAAAATAACGTGTTTGAATCCATCAAGTGAGGGTATTAGCAGTATATACTACTCGATCTGAATCTATCTGAAGCATACTCATGTATTGAGTGAAGCATAAACAATTTATCGAGCTATCAAGTGGTTTAGAAAACTTTAATTGTACCTGTAACGTCCCAGTTTGATTAAGATGAAACCTACCAGGCATATGGCCGGGTGCTAAGTCTATAACAACAAAGAAATTGGAAAGGTAATCCTTACGAGAAATGCCATTACCTAATCCGGCATATGGCAACAATGATTGTAATGTATGATAACCCTGCAAGTAAATATTTGACGAAGGATTAAAACTTATGTCGCGGTACACCACTTTGTCTCCATTCACTGAAACTGATATATTTGATATATTGTGATGCTTGAATAAGAATGGCGAACTTTTTAATGAGCCGGATAAACTGGAACTTTCCACAAAGCAGAGAACCAAGAATGAAGGCAAAGGCCCTGAAAAAAGGTTATCATTTGATGAGGAAGTAGTACCTACAGGAAGCGCATAGCTACGTATCTCATTAACTGTTAAAGGATATGTAAAACGTTTATTTTGGGATAGTAGTTGTTGATGTTTAACCAAAATTGTAGGATTTATAACTAATCTGCGAACATATAATTGAATATCCAATAATTTTACTGAATATGGAAACGCAGAGGTTGTCGAAGCTGTCGGTTCTGTACCACACAAGTTAAAGGCTGGAAGTGTTCTTCGAAGTTCTACCGAGATAGCTACAGAGTCTGGTAAGTATCTTTTTTGCTGAAAAAGCGGATCCGAAACCCTTCCAAGTAATTCTACACTAGATGATAAGTCTGTAAAACTCTTACGGAGGACAAATCCACTATTAGCTGACGAAAAGTCATCATCCTTAGTGTCGGGGTAATAAAGTTGCTTGCTAAGAACCGTATTTTTATACTCCGAGCTAAACGAAAGTTGATCTTCTATATAATACTTATAACTGTACAAACTACTGCTTCGTGTGGTAGGAATGCCATTCAAACTCACACTGCAAGATTCAAAAAGAGCACTAAACCAATTGTTAACTCCAGCTACTGAGTCGCTAGCTGTCAATTTTGCTCCGTTTTCTCCCTGAATGCAAACCTTAGCATAAAGATATGACGCATTTAAATCAGTGTAGTGGTTTGAACTACTTGGAATATTAAAGGTCACAGGGAAAAGGTTATCAATTACTGACGCCACCGGATAGAATGTATTAAACTCACTAGCTAATACCCCCACATCGGAAGGAAACGTATTAAACAGATCTAATTGGCTAGAGATAACGTGCGTGGATCCGTCAAAGGTAGAAGAGGCCATTTTAATGATGTTTCTTGGAAACTTTCATTCGCCTTTTTTGTTTGGTGCTCTTAATTACCTTAGTTTTATTCTGTCTCTTGCGTTTATATATGGGTTTCTTAGGACGACTGGTCCGTTTTCTGCCAAATCCTAGCTGTTTTATACCAACACTACGCTTTACGGATTTAGCACTTTTCCCCATTCCTTTCATGCTCTTTTTTCTTTTACGGATTATATTGGAGTTTTTTCTAGCACTAATCGGAACTAAGTAATTTTCAGATGGGGGTAAGGCCCCACCACCTGTTTGGTTTTCATTAGGCATCGGTGTAAAATTACTACTAGATTGTAAAACGCACAATGGCTCACTATCGTTACACACAACATCCCTCATGATTGTTGCTTTTGAAATGAAGAACAGCGATGCTAGGAGTAGTAGAATAAGGTAGATATTGATCAAACTCGTCTGTTATTTGTATTTCTACAAATTGCTGGTCTGTTGCTATCAACTTGTAATACTGCACTACTTGAAATGCTTTACATATTTTGTCATTTATACCTTTTTCTCTACCAAACATGCGAACAAGGTTTCGGTGGGTGGAACCGAATTGAGTACTCTGAACTAAATTGCAGAGAACCAATAGTCTTGTGCCTTTGGGAGGCTGAATGGCTGAATTTGTTAATTTAGAGTGTACTTGAAACGGCCGCAATATAGTTTTTCTATCCCTAAACCAAAAGTCTTTGTCCACACCGAACAGTTCATTAATCTGAGAAGGCAATTTAAGACTTAAGGAATCATCATCAATACAAACCTCAAGATTATTATCATGAGTAAATGGAAGTCGGATATCAAATAGATTTCCATAATCGTTTTCAAAAGTGTCCACAATTTGATCCACCAAATCTTTTAATTGAAACCTTTTTGGTTCTTTAATTTCTAGAGATTCCCTTTTCCATTTAGTAATTCGCATAAATAAACTGTTTAGTGTAATGTTATTAAATTCATCCAAGGACTGTTTATCTTTCGAGTCGTATGAACCGTTTTGGAAAGTAAGCCGGTCAAAGCCAAATATCCTGGCTAGGCTCGGTGACAAATCTAATACTTTATTGCTGTCGTCAGTAAATGTTAGTTTTGTATAAGCCTTAAGGGAGTTGTCTGCATAAAATGACGCTATTTTGACCGTTGATCCAAATATAGCTTCGACTCTGAACACAATTGATGTTATAAATGAAGCAAAACTGTCTGTTCCTTTTGTAAATTTAACAATGTCAGACGAAGCTTGTTCAACTATAAGAACGTTGTCATTTGCTTCATGACCAAAGAAGGTAGTTTTGGGTATAACTATTTTAACAGGCTCAGGTTTTTTGGAAGGATCAAATGAATCATAATAATAGAATTCGCTCAAACCGCACGAATAATCAGATAAGTTGCAGTAAGGTGGTAGTTGAATTTGCGATTTAAAAGAATAGGATGTGTTACTGGGAAAATATTCTAAATTACTATCAGACGTAACTACAATATAGAAGCTAGGAGGACTTGACTTTGATAATCGATGCTCCATTCTTATAAGTCTGTGTTTCGTATTGAAATAGCCGGTAGTAAGTGCTCTTTATAAAAAGCTCCTTGGATACCTTCTCCATTAAGATCTTCTAATTTGTATGTTTTAATAGGTCTTGTATTTAAAATTGATTTCACTTTCACTATCTCTTCAGAATAGTTAGCTTTAAAGCCTTTAGTAAACAGTAACTTGTCCTTTGACATTCTTACAAGATCTCCTATTTTGTACACGGGAGCATCCTTTGGAGCTTCAATAATGCGTTTATACTGCCTGAACCAAACTTTAGATATGTCGTCGTTAGTTCGAACCGAAGCAGGCGACTGGCCTAAAACTGGCATATACCCTTCGTTTAAACTAGCTACAATTTTAAAAAGTATACTCAACCAGTTAGTAGTTTTTGAATGCACGAAATATCTCTCAACGCGTGTTTTGATTCGTTTTATAGCATTTTCACTATATAAACTTTTTAGCTTGGAGTATGTGTAATAATTATGAACTTTATACTTTCGAAAAACGGCCTGCGTTGCAGCACCGAGAAATTCTAATCCTCTGTCAGTCCAAATTTTAGTACTATGACGTTTAGGTTCACTATAATGCTTCGTAAATGCTAAAGCTGTTTCCTTTGCTGTTTTATTTCTTAAAGGATAAGCATATAAATACTTGTGAAATATGTCTGTAATAACTAATACAAACTTAAATCCTTTATTTGTTCTAGCTAATTTTTGGTAATCTATCAGATCTGCTGCCTGAATCATACCCGGCCCTGCTAGTATTACTCTACGAAAGGTTTTTACCTTTCTTATAGGATGATGTATGCTGTACGATTTTGTATCCAGTAGTGTCTTTTTTATAAACTCTTTGTCTTTATATTTAGAGTTTTTTATGAAATTACGGAAGCCAGCTAAGCTACCCGGTGACCTAGGGTTTAGCCAAGCTTTCCGAACTTGACTTTCGTCTTGCATCTGTTTCATTAATTAAAGTATATCTTGATTCAAACTTTATCCAGCTACATTTTTCTTCTGCTTGTGAAGCACTGTCGGAAGGAGATGATCCCGATTTGACAGAATTTGGAATGGTTGAATCGATACTTTCAATAGAATCTGTCCCCTTTTTATGCACAGTGACTTCTGGAGAAAGGTTAACATTACTATTGTCGTCGGGCTGTATCATTGGTGTTAAAAGGTCTCGGTCGAGCAAGCTTTGATAAAGGTCTTGTGTTATAACTCTGAATGACTTTGCCATTATTTTAATTATCAAGAACGCAAACTATAGCTTCTTCAACTATTTTATGAAAAACACAATTCAAAATAGTTTTTAAGTGCGAACTATTGGTTACTAAAAGTTTGGAAACAATTAGTTTTGAAATTAATTTGTTGCTTGTAATTTTTCTTATAAATTTAAGACAAGGTCGTAAACATTTTGCTTCCTTTTTATCTAGTACAAGATAACACGAGTTGTGTATTATCTCTATTATGCTTTTAAACTCAGAATCACTGCTGTTAAGTAATAGTAAAGATAATTGCTGTTTATTTGCATGCGTTATAGCGTGCAAAAATGCCTGGCTTTGGAATATCCTATCCATAGTTATTTTGGCAAAAAAATAAACATATTATCGGCTTCTAAAATAAAGTTTTTAACCCGTAATAGTTCAGGACATGTGACTGTAAAGTCAAAAAATAAAAATGTGTAAGGTCCTGGACAAGCAATGTCCATTGCTTCAGTTAGAAACTTCGGGAAACCAGGTCTAAATTGAGAGTTTAAAATAGATAAACTTAGCCGATCTCTTGGGTTTTTTAATAGTATTAAGTAAGAGCAATTTATACTGGTGTGTCGTGAGTGCTTGGGAAACAAAGACTGACTGATTGTTACAATAGTAAAAAGCTCATGATGTGCCCTTTTAATGAACAGAGAAATCAAATATCTGTTTACTTTTGCATCATGTTCAATAATGTCCATCATATCATCTATAATGATAAGAGAGTTGGGTTTATTTTTAATGTATTTGTCTAATTTATTTATATCGTTTATGAAGGTAATAAATGAGTGCCGTTTTTGAAAAGCTTGGAGCTTTTCTTGGGGTTGCCCAACGACATAAAATACATGCATCAACGGGGGTGAAAAAACCTCATGCCGTCTTAAAATCAAATTCAGAATTATGCTGGTCTTACCAGCCCTTGTGGGCCCAACTAAATTGATAAGTGAAGGTGTCTGCAAAACATTACTAAACACCAGCCCTTCCATGTCTATGTTCTTCTATATCTTTATGATAGAAGGGCAAAGTGTTAATTTTATCATTAAGTAAAAACCTATCCATAAAAAATGGATGAAAAGCAATGCGTCGTGTATTATACAAACCTACTTCGTGATTCACTGACCTTGTAGAACGGGAATCGAAGAACTTTATTCCCTCTGAGGCAAGGAGATTTTCATAAAATGAATGAGTTAACCGATGCAATATAGAGCATGGAACTCCTGACCCTTTACGCAAATATTTGCAACGTTCGCAGTTGGAGCCGTCATACTCCTGTTTACAATAGTCGCACTGCAGCAGAATAGAATACGACTTGCTTCTTATACTAATAACAGATAAGATTCGAGTCTGAATAATTTTAAACATTCCTGGAGCGGTTGCATTTTTTGTGGAATAAAGTTCATGCGTTTTTGATAACTTTGAACAATCTAATAAATGCGATATTTCCTCAAGTTGTTTCCAAAACCGATTTTTGGGATCAAAAGATAAAAAGATAATAGAGTCTGTAGAAATTTGCACTATTTTGCTGCCTTCAAAGGTTTTTTTAATTAATTCCACTCCAGCATATAACTGTTCTTTACTTGTATCCAGAACTTTAACACCTGCGGCTATGTTATGCGACATATACACAGATCGTCTTGACATTTGAAAGAGGGTGATGTCGTTGTTTAGAATCATGTAATTTACAAACAAATCAGAAGATAACAACCTTAAAGCTTCCGAACGGGATCTACTAATTCTACAATCCATGTACTCCATAGAAGAAGATAAAAACTTCCCAAAAATACCCACGCATATGCCCTTGATTACAGCATTAGCCATTTCATCTCCATTTTCAACAGCTAGCTTTCTAAGATCTAAAAGTTTTGTAAAAAACACTTTAAGAAAACTAGATTGTCGAAATTTTACTCCTCTGTGTATTTCTTTGAGAATAAGACCTCTTTTTAAATAAAAACTTAAGGTACCTGAGTACACTACATAATTATGTTTGTGATTAAGATCATTCACGAGTTTTGCGGAACTAAATGGCTCTAAAATGTCCTCTTCTAGTATGCCGTACATATCCTGCTGTGCTTGAGAAAGTTCGGTTTTTCCTATTAATCTCTTTATGGGACAGTATGGTAAATCAGAGTGTTTTTCGTGGAGCGACGTTGGATACTCGATCGTGACCTCCAAGAAAAACGCAATATCACCTTCTGGATCGAGAGACAAAATGTCCAAATCTAATTCCTCGGGACTACACCAAGCATAATCAGCCACCGGAAGCTTTTGAAGCAGCGAGAAAGCGTAATTACTATTAATGTCCCACATTTGCAAATGCCTTCGTTCACGAGGATTTCCATTATAGTTTCCGACATGCTCATTGTTGCTAGTGGCGTGTCGCATTATTGTACTGGATATACCACCCCTAATTGCCCGTTTCAGAAACGTAAGAATAGTCAAGTCTTTACAAAACTCGAATGGTTCAGTGCTATTTAAAATGGCTAAATCATAGGCATACTGACTTATAGTAATGGAGTGGTTGACATATAGTAGAAAGTTAGAACTTAAAAAAGTGGAAAAATTGTTCCAGCAATCAGCTAGTAGAAGTACTTGAACTATAGAATATAAACATGAGTAATCTGCAAAATCCTTGCAATCAAATTCATGATAAATATAGACAATGTTTTCATATTGTTCGTTTGTTATTTCTAACCCCGTGGATGGATCTATAAAGTTACATTTAATGGGCAATGTGGTTTGACTCTTTTTTGCATGGCAGTCAAACCATATCGTAGGAAAAAACATGGGTTGGATCAATTTATATAACTGGTATTTATCCATGAAAACGGAAAACAGAATTGGAAATTTTTCACACATTTGATCTGTTGTAAGTCTTCTTTTTAATCGGGCAACAGATTCATGCAGTGGGCAACTAATAAATTGTCGAGTATCTAGAATTCTAGTACTGTAATTTTTAGACGACGAAATGCGAGAATCTAGACTTCGATGAATACTAAGGCTTAGTAATTGTTCGGATGTTTTAAAAATTATATCAGACTTTCCAATGCATTCTGCTTTTAAACTTTTTAATATTAAATGACATTCCAACTGATTAACGTTATCACCGATCATAATGAGGTAACGTTGGGTCATTAAAATATTGCAAGGCATACATATTATGGATAAAGGACAGACATGTGTGTGTAGATGGTGAAAGCATTTTTGATGAGAATCGTTATTAAATTCAGTATCGCAGATACTGCATGTCGTACTGCTATCATAAAGAATGTAATCTGCATCTGTTAACTGCAAACCTGGATCATTATCCTTCACGTAGAGCTCACATTCTTTTGCTAATCTATTCACCGAATCGATAAACCTCTCCATGGGTAATTCTCCATCATAATGTTCAATCAACTCAACATTATTTGTCGGGCCAACTAAAACTAATGTATAGCTAAATAAAGCAAGATTCGCCTCTAATTTGGTGAACGTAAGTTTCGTGCTCAGTTTCTCTAGCTCGGCTGGATCCAAATTTGGCTTCAAAGCCAACATTTCAAATCTAAAATAACACTTAAAAGCTATGTCAATATATGAATGCAAACGAGTAAACTTCATATGCGATGATTTAGGGAACGTTACAGTTTTCTTATTTTCTATTCCGCAAGCTAGCTGATGTTTAGCTAGATTAGTTTCAAAGGTTCGGAAGCAGAATGTACAAATTTGCCTTCTGGTAAACCCATGCTTCCCAAATAATCGGGGAAGATCTGTGATAAGACAAAAGTGATAATTAAATTCTACATTTTGAGAATCCTTGGGAAGTGGATCTTCCAATTCTAATTTTGGAGATTTGAGTAGCAGTAGATCTACGTGCATTTCACGAATATCCATGCAAGGATAAATAGGATAAAAAGATCTAGCTTCTACGCCTAAAACCATAACACTTATTCCCGTTTCAGCCGTAAACGTTGGAATTCTTTCCAATTCCATGGGACCTAAATATTTTCGTAAAATATTAGCATAACCAGCATTCTCACTTTCTAATTCTGCGAGAATGGGAATATATACAAACGGGTTCTCGAACTTGCGTTTCATGCGCTTTCGTTGAGCCTTATTCATTAAATTGTATGTAAGTAATGGATGGTCTTCTAATCTTATCCTGTCTCTGTAAAAATTCGCTAGTACAGAATAAAGGAAACAGTTTTCATATGTCTTTATATTAATTAATCTTTTATGATTAAGTTCCTTATCTAAAGGAAGATAATATCTTGCTAAGATAGGGCGATACTGCACAATTTTGAGGTGTATCGAGTGAATTACAGACAGCCTGTAACTACTGTTCCCGTTATCATACGTAGCTAACGTTGTTTGTAAATAATCGCAAGAATTGACAACTTTTGGAAAGATTAGGCTTTCATGAGTAACAATTTGAAAAGGGGAGAAAAACGAACGAGCCTTGATGTCTTTAGCATCTATACTTTCCAAATCTGCCTTGATTGTAATAGAAAATCGAATTCCCAAAAAATGACGAACAAGTTGAGTGAGCAACCGCTCCAACTCATCGTATACTAAATCAATTGCATCAACGAAACTATCAATTAAGGTATCGAAAGATTGGCTAATCTCAAGTAAACTTCCACGGTAAACTGAACGATCCAATTGAAACGAACCCAACAATAAATCGTTGGGCAATAAATCGGCACTATTACCTCCTCCATATTGAGGTAAAGAATCTGTGCATATATGCAAGGATAAATCGCAAAATACCTGATGACAATTAGGGCAAGTATGACGTTGTTCTCTGTGCAAATCTAATGCATTCCATCTCATAAAACTGCTATCACATCCAATTAAAGCGCAGTGAAATCGACGCTCTATTTTGATGACATTATCTCGATTGACGGGTCTTAGAATTTCTATCCGAGGTCGCGTATAGGTTTGTGACATGTTAACACTATGACTGAAATACTCTCGTGAACGTATGAGAGGCAGACACGAAATGCCTTATTGTTGACTGAAAAAGAATGACTTTTCTACAATGTGAACATATAACAGAGGTTTCAGTTTTTAGAAACTGTCCAGTTAATGTAGTAAAAAATTTATGAATAAAGTTATTATGAATAAGATTACAGCAATGACAAAAGAAATGTGATTTTTTAACTGGACAAAGGTTTAGATCCATAAATGAAATGTTTCTTTACTTACAGTTATTGTTAGATAAATCTATCCAAAATCCTAGCCTCATTAATACTTGGAAACTAAATGGCTCTTCATGGGCCAATTTGATCCTCCAATGGGGATGAAAAGGGTATTTGGTATTACGGCAACTGAAACACACAGTTTTATTATGAATTTCTAAATAATAAATATTCCCGAAACACACACATCTAATTTTTTGGCAATAGCAAGGCATTCCTTATGTGGTAATATTCACTATACGAGTGCTTAAATTATAACTTCTGGAAAGTATTAGGACTATTCTATCTACTTTGTCCTCTTGCTTGGATATTGCAAACGATAGGTTTAGTTATATGAATGTATTAATGTTACGTTTAAAATAAATTAAACTAGTGTTAGGATATAGCATAATTAACCGATGCTTGAACATTTAAAACAAACCATTGTTTCTGATTTCATATGAAAATAGTCGGATTGGATAAAATAATCTATAATACACTCTCAATTTTAAAGTGGTAACAGTAATTTTCATAAGTCTTTTCTTGCAATTGTCTGAACAAATGCGATTGATCACATTTTCTTAATTCGTCTGGTTCTCGCCTAAAGCGGTTTAAAAGTAAGATAGGCTTACAAAGTTTCCTTGATATCGGAGTTACACTATTTGAAATTGATTTCCTGTAATCTCGATAAGCTGCATTTATGAGTTTGCAAATAGAAACCTGAGATTGGTAGCCGTCCCAGTTCTTCCAGTAACAACAGTAGCAGAGGAAATAATCCTTAAAACTGCATTTTACCTTATTATTCATACAAGGGGCCGAGTTCACGTGTCCACACACTCTACACTTACGTGTGTGTGTGGTTTTACATTTCATCGTCTATGGAAAGGGATTATAGATGTAATCGTATGATCCTATTCGTCTGCTTTCCTCTTCAAGAATTTCTTGTCCTCTTAAAAACCTGTAATCAGTGAAACGTGACTCAAATAAAACTTTATCCAAAACTAAGAAATCCGCAGATGATCGAACTCTAGATAGTTGAGTGAAAGTGCTATTGATATATGGTTCATATAATCCTAAATAAAAACAACACCGTCGAAATTCTGACCCTTGGCTCTTGTGAATTGATAAGCTGTTGGCCAATTTCAGGTCGATTTTTTTTACAGCAAACCGGGTATTGAGATTTAATTGAACGTAATCTACAGATGGAATGATTGGTATGCAATTATTTAACGTATCACATCTAATATTATCAAACTGAACAAAGACGCAAGTTGGTAACTGGGTATTATTATGAAATAAAATCGCACGAACGCTACCCAAAGCACCCGAACAGATTCCAGCTTTCACTGCCAAATTTTTCAAAAGCATCACCCGTGCACCTTTATAAAGATAAACTGGTTTCTCCTCATCGATTGGAAACAAAGGCTTGGGAGTGACTATTGGCATTAAACGAATATAGTCTCTTTTGGTCGATTGCATTACTTCAAAATTATGCTTATCTACCTGCGCATTTCGTGGGAAAAGATAAACTGCATCTTTAAACGTATCTCGTTCTTCTTGGCTAACGTAATCGTATCGTCTCGAAAGTAATAATAAAAAATCTTCTCTATCAATTTCACGCCTTTGAAAGTTATGCAAGGTCTTCTGGAAAGCTAAGTCATTATGATGTCGCACACTTTGATTTAAATAAAATACAGGAAAAAATGTTTTAAATAGATTTATCCCTTTTATGCTAAGATCGGAAATATTATCATTACCTACCAGTGAACTGTATAAAGGCCAATCGCCTATAGTCTGCAACTGAAAGATATTCCCCACCAAAACAATGCCATCAATTCCTCCAAATGATAATGTTGAATTTCTTGCCGACTGCAATGACAAGTCCAAGAACTTAAATAGGGAACTTCCACAGCAGGCATATTCTTCTAAAAAAATATAGTTAATACTTTGAAACCTTTCTTTAACCGACTGGGGACTGTAGTTATCGTTAGCTAGTTCATTTAAAGACTTACTATGTAAATTTAAACCCAAAGCACTGTGTAAAGTTTGACCACCACTTAATGACGCAGACAATCCCGACCAACTTAGTGTTATACATTTTTTGTTGTGCTTTTCAAGTAGTTCACGACACTGGTTTAAAATATAACTTTTCCCCACTCCAGGCCCGCCTTCCAAAACAATTTGCAGCTGCTTTTTATCCTCTTTATACTGTTGTATATGCGCAAATATATAATCGATCACTTTTTGTTGAGTACAATTATATTTATGATTATTTGTTGGAGTAGTTGTTACGGGGTACTGTTTAGTTTTATTTATTTTCTTTACATACTGAGTATAAAATTTATTGGGATGGGAAAATACTTCTTTATCCTTATTCCACTTTAACGCAGAACCTGTTGGATAGTAATTTTGAGTTTGATGATTAAACTCAAAGAACATACTGCAGAGAGTCTCATACAAGGAGTGGCATTATTTCGGACCATTTATTTACTATTTATATTTAACTCCGTACAATAAATATACATTGCGGCACTTCCTTTAGAAATTATACAAATACATTTTTAATCCACGTTGTCATGCTTACTAATGCTTTCATGAATTTGATGATGATTACCGTCATTTGTAAAAGCAAGGTTTAAGTAGTTGTAAGCAAGGACAGGATGTGGTTAATTCTTCGAATTAAACTCGCATTAGAGTTTTCTAAATGTCTTTTTTGTCCTTAAAAAATAACAAGTTCTGTTCAAGGGGGGCTTGCATGATGCAACTCTATGTGATATAAAGGGTCTCAATATCTTATTTCCACACACACTCTTAAAATGAACGCCAATCCTTCCGACAGTTACAGAGATTCCGACCTAGACGCGTTTGTGAGAGATTACTTAGAGGATCCAAATTCCTCTTTAGATTCACTTGAACCTGTTAGTAAGAATACAATGCACGGAAATGATGTAGAAATGGCTCGAAGTGGTACAGAGTCAGTAGAAGAGCAGGGTATATTAGAGGACCAGGAACAGCCAGAAGAACGAAGTGAGACGTTTTTTCTGACAAATGCGACTAAATATGGAAATATCTACGTTAAAAATCATTTTAATAAGACAAAAGATATGTTTGTGGTTCATCTTAAGAAGCGAAACTCTTTTGGTAAAACTAAAACCGCAGACAGTACAGAAGATACATATTTATCTGTTGTTGCTACTGAAATTCCATTTTTAATTTCTATTTTTCAATCGCTACTTTTGGAGATCGATTTAACTCCATTATCAGGTATTCCCAGTTCACTTCAAAGAAGTGCTGCAAAAAAGACAAATGATTACAACAACGTTGATTATTGGAACTCTGCTATAACACAATCTTTGCCTTCTGAGACTTTGATTCTACGTCTTTATCTAGATACAGCTAACGTTCCCTGGATACGGCTTTTTTCTCCGAAAAAAAGTACAGGTCGATATCGAAATTGGTTAGGTAGAACCATGTCTATTCCGATTGGAATTGCGAAGCAAATGGTTTTACTGTTTCAGCAGTACGACTCTGATATAAAAACCTTCGATAAAAAGCGTTTGACTCTTGCAAAGGCAAGACAAGAAAGTGGAATTGTAGCTAATGATGCAAACTAGTGAGTATATAGGAAGAGGATTTTATGTTATCTATAATTTATGAGTTATTATTGAGGTGGGGTTCGTATTATATTTTTTAATGTACACGTATCTGTTATAATATAAAATAAGAAAAAAATGTTAAAAAGTAAAAACCAAAATAAAATACTACTTAAAACAATCAAGCTGTTATTGTCATTGTTTTATTTAATTATTTATTTATTATTTAAATCATTATATTGCATGTAATTCAATTTTTGCAGGCTTAAATCGGCATCAGATCAGCTAGCAGATCATGTCTTACTTTTTTAGGAAATATGAAGGCTTGGTTTACTCGATTGGAATGTAATCTTTCGCGTAGTAAAGGTTTAAGAGGGGTAGTCTCATCTTAAGCACTTTAAAAATGCATGGATTTATTGGTTGTAACTTTTACAAAAGTAGGTATGGGTTTGTTGGCTTGGGAAATGAATAAATTGAAATTTAAAGACGGCCACTTATCTTGTAAATGCTTGTTTTCTTCAAGTTAAAAGTAATCTTTCACGCAGCAAGGTATTAGACGGGTATTCTCATCTTAAGCACTATAAAAATAAATGCATTTTTGGTTTGTAACTTTTACAAAAGTAGATGGGGGTTTGTTGGCTAGTAAGTTGAATTAATTGAAGTTTAAAGACGGCCAGTTATCTTGTTAACGCTTGTTTTCTTCGAGTAAAAAGTAATCTTTCACGCAGCAAGATATAAGACGGTCTCCACATCCTACCTACGTAAAAAAAGCATGCATTCTTTGGTTTTAACTTCTACAAAAGTAGATGCGGGTTTGTTGGCTATGGAATATAATTATCTGACATTTAAAGAATACATTTTTTGAGCTTAGAATGTTTAAGTACAACTATGCAGCAATAAGCTTAGTTTACTATGCGTCGCAGTGAATAAAGTATTTAATTATGTTCCCCCTTTTTTTGTGTTTTATTGTTTTTTACATGGATATTAATTTATCATTTATCGAGTCGTAGGCGTTAAAGCTTTAGTTTTGTAACAGAATTCACAAACATTTCTATTTTATGTTCTGCTTTGTCACGGCTTACCCGTAAACGCTTGATTGAAGACTTTAATTCTGCAATTATCTGAGAGGATTCTCGAATTTTCCATCCATACCTACACTGCCACTGAGATAGCTCTTTCCGTTTATTTACCAAGGCTTTTAGTAGCCGTATATTTTCCTCTTCGAGTTCTTGAAAGAACTCTCTTTCATCTGGATCCACTGAAGAAGGCTGGGCCTTGCATAATTGCAATTCCTGAAGTAAATTGTCTGCTAAAGTCTGCAAGTCCAGATTTTTTACTGCCCATATCTTGGCTCGATTTTCAGCCTCCAAGCATCTGAAAACAAGAGTTGTACACACTTAAATTTACAAATTTTACTCACTTATCAATAACCGTATTTCTGTATATTACTTCAACCTATAACTTAGTCTTATCCTTTCCATGTAAACAATAAAAAATCTTTCCCATATTAAACAATTCAAATTCGCCCTATCCACCTCTTATGAAAGGTTTGTCAATTATTTTGCTTTAAAACTAACTCACCTCCCCAGCGATGCTTTTCCTAAATACAACCGTATTTATTTAAATATGAATATTTAATTTTACCTTATTCGAGCGAACTCTACATCCAATACAAGTTCTTGTTCTTTTGACACACAGTTTCTTATTTCTTCAGTTTCTCCTACACTGCTTGTCTGCAGAAGACGAAACTTGTCCGGATTGACCATCGTGCCGATTTAAATTAAATTCAAATATATAAGGATAAAATATTTTGGTTTTTTCTATTCTCAATATTACTTTGAAGGTTTTATGTGCTTCTTGCTTAAGGAAGGGTAAAATACAGATTTTATGAGAGTCTGTACTAACTAGGATGGGTGGAACAATTATTGAATCTAAGGAGTACTCTGTTACAACGGGAACTATTCTTCGCCAGCCTATTTGTGCACGCGTGGAGTAAATTATGTCTTCCATAATGAACCAAATGCAACAATGCATCTGTATTTATATATAATACTTTTATTTTATTTAAAAAATAAACTGCAGATTAGAGTCATCTTGCATTTTGTAGCAATTCACACGGGCCCAGAGTAAATACAAACATTCTTGATCTTTAAACTGCATAAAGTTTAGATTATTCCAAGCTTTAACTTGTGTGTTGACATCGTACTCTTCAGCCAAGCTGTTTAGTAACTTAAAGGTTCTGCAAGCGCTCCTTTTAGTACGAGAAAGCAGTGACTCCACTTCATTCTACATAATAAAGTGCAGTTCTTATGCACAGAATATTACATTTTAAAGTGATTCGACTGATTGAATACCAAATTTTACCTCTGGGCAAATATGACTGTAGGTTTCCTTATCCTGTCCACAAATTGCATCAAAAAGTAATGTATCATTTGTATGTGCCTTTGCTAAGAAGGAACGTTTTAAGTTCAATGAATCAAATGAAGTTACACGAAAAAAAAGAGTAATAAACATTAAATGAATGCCTTGTGTTGATTTCGGCCTAATTGAGAGAGTTGTCCTGTTGTTTGTCTCAAAAGTGAAGGCTGCCGTCATAAGTGATACTTTACTGGTAGCAGGATAGATAGATGTACTTTGCAGCATGGAACCATCTATAATTATATTAAAAATGCATGTATCATTTAAACCACCAAGCACATAATTCAGTTCCGTTACATTTACCTTTATTTGCAGAAGTTTTGTGTGGTAATGTGGTGGGTGCGTTCTTAAAAGCTTCAGTTTCTATAGGCAGCAGGATGGTAGTAGCTAATTCAAGAGAAGTTTGACGCACTGAAGGTGTATTATCTCTGAATGAAAACTCTGAATTAAACGTTTATAACCTCGTTAGCGTAATAGGTTCATTATGTCACATTTGATTGCATGTTTAACCGATGAAATGCAAGCATGAAATTGAGTTACAAAGTTAAGTTTACCTTTTTTTGCAAACGTTGTGTGCGGTAAAATGGTGGGCGTATTCGTTTCATGCTTCAAAGCTTCCGATTCTATAGGCAGTAGGATTGTAGTAGCTAATGCAGGAGAAGATTCACGCACTAAGGGTGTATTATCGGCAAAGAACAACTCTGAATTACACTTATAATATTATATTAGCGAAATAGGTACAAGAGGTCACATTTGATTGCATATTTGAGAGAGGAGATGCAAGCATAAAATAGAGTTACACCGTTAAGTTAACCTTTTTTTGCAGACGTTGTGTGTGGTAAAATGGTAGATGTGCTCTTTTCATGCTTAAAGCCTTCAGTTTCTATAGGCAGCAGGATGGTTGTAGCTAATTCAGGAGAAGATTCACGAACCGAGGGTAGATTATCTGTAAATTAAAACTGAATTACACGCTCACAACCATATTAGCGAAATAGGTACAAGATTTCACACTTGATTGCATGTTTGACAGAGAAAATGGTTGTATAATGACATTAGCATTAAACCTTATTGTATTGAACATAAACACGTTTGTTCTGTTATTAACATCGTTAATTGTGTGAGTTTGACACAGTTAAACAATTATAAATACATTAGCAAGAACTAAATAGGCAGACAGTGAATTACTTACACATCGTACGTAAGTCTGCTTTCATAGTTGGGGAAGGAGAAGTTGGACCATCAATGGATTTACTCCGTTCAAGGATTTTTGTTGTAATACGATCCGGCACTGAGGTTAATATTGTAGTCATTGCAGTTGAAAAGTCTAGATTATTAGAAGTTTATTCGCAGAGCATGAAATATTATAGCATTTAGACAGGGGAAAATAAAGGTACTTACTTTGGTGAGATTCCCGTCGGTAATTGTACATAAATGGAACAAATGATGGATGTTTCACATGAGATGGTTTTTCCGTAGAAACGACAGTACTTAGTTTTTCCGTGACTAAAGCAACCGCAAGTAACTCTTACATTTAAGAGTCTTATCCAAATAGTTATGATTAACAGGTATGCATATTATTTACCTCTAATATCTGCAACAAATGCCAATTTCCGTTCCTCTTCTTCCCGTCTAAAAGCTTTTTTTCTGTCTATAAAAATTAAAGATGATTAGTCTAGTCTAAATTACAATTTCAGATAATCACTCTTACTTGAATATTCTTCGTATCGGATGCAGTCCCCTTCCTTTGAATAGGTTCGTCTCGGTTTTTTTGTAATTAATCTCCAATTCGCCACACATTCCGTTCCAAAGTCTTTTCTTACCAGATAGGTACAATCTTCCATCAATAAACAATTGTAGCATGTATTCATAACGACACAATAGTCAATGGGGGCTGCAGTTGTAACCACAACCACCCCCACCAGGAAATATAGAAGTTTCATTTTGAGCCAAAGAGAATGGATGTGTGAAGTAAAGAACGTATTCAAGGAATGAAAACTCCACGTCGACAGCTTAAAGTCTAATCTTGTAATTAGATAGTACGGATAATAAAGGTTTTCAATTACAATCTCTTTGCATTCAGTTCACTTTGTCTTCTTTTGCATCTTATAAATGCATGAATTTTAATTGTGGCCAGTTAAAAAAAACCCTTGACAAAAAAAATCATGGGTACTTTAGTACCGCTAAGATACCTTCACTTTAAAACACACATTATTAATAAAAAACATGGATTGCTTACAATTTAGTAATAATTGTTCAAACTGCATTTCAAAGTGTCTTTTTGTACACTTTGAGAATGGGGCTGAGGTTTGTGTGGACACGATGGGTGTGGTCAAGGGGGTGGTAGCCTATGTGCTTGACAAGGGCTCGGAACATTGTCCAAAAGCCCCTCCCCCTCAAAGTAATGAAACCTGTTTTGTGAAGGAATCCGCCCTATCCATAGCCGATATTTGTAAGTAAAATACATCATATTATGTTATTTTACTATTGCATAATAACAAAAAGTATCATTTTCAGGTTCGATATTAATCCTAACTCTACTGGTGGTGTATTTTGGATGGAAACGCTTTGCTGGGAACAAGAGGGAAGGACCAAGGGTGGAAATACCTGTGCCATATTTCCAATCAAGAGTCCCCCCTAGACCCCCCAGACCCGTAGAAGTATGGAATGTGTCCGTAGATGATCTACCTCCCAGATCATCAACCCCCAATAATGTACCGGTACTCCCTTCCCCAGAATCCCCATCCTCTTTCGTTTCTGCTGAGCAGGATCATTAGATTTAGCAGTTATTTTTAGTAAATAAAGTACACATGCATAATATTCCGCCACTTTCTTTATTTTTCCGCCCACCATACCACCCACAGCCGCGCGCTGCTAGGTAGGGGGGGCT
>JAQFZX010002132.1:0-21540 GCA_034682405.1 Hydroisotoma schaefferi | reverse complement strand
CCGTTCCAGAATCTTCGGGGTTCTGTACCCGCTTTGAGGGGCCATTGGAGTCGTCCGTGTCACCCGTTCCAGAATCTGCGGGGTTCTGTACCTGCTTCGAGGGGCCATTGGATTCGTCCGTGCCACCCGTTCCAGAATCTTCGGGGTTCTGTACCCGCTTTGAGGGGCCATTGGAGTCGTCCGTGTCACCCGTTCCAGAATCTTCAGGGTTCTGTACCTGTTTTGAGGGGTCATTGGAGTCACCCGTATCACCCGTTCCAGAATCTTCAGGGTTCTGTACCAGGTTCAGGTTCGAGGGGCCATTGGATTCGTCCGTATCACCCGTTCCAGAATCTTCAGGGTTCTGTACCAGGTTCAGGTTCGAGGGGCCATTAGATTCGTCCGTATCACCCGTTCCGGAATCTTCAGGATTCTTTACCTGCTTCGACGGGCCATTGGAGTCGTCCGTGTCACCCGTTCCCAGGTCTTTCGTGTTTAGAATCTGCTTCCTTTCCTCACGTACGTTCACCGCCGAATGATTCCAACTTTTGGATACCTGAGAGCAGTTCTTCAAATCTGGATGGTCCAACTTACTAAGCACCGGCTTTACCGCTCCTTCCTAACGGACATTGCGAGAATATCGTATTTAGATGACCATATTTTACATGAAAAAGGGTCTCACCCCCCGGGGGGCCCTACAATGACCTTTCATAAGTCTAGAATGACCCTAAAATATATTTCACTTACGGGAAACTGTCCAACAGCCACAGCCTGTGTCTTCGCACATTTTTTACCTTTCTTACCTCCAGTCGTATCCATCTTTCAGACTTTATCACTTTCCTTTTATTTTATTCCAATAAATAAAAAAAGTTACACCAACTTTTTTTAGAAAAAACCCAGTCTTTTCTTTTCGGAAAGTTTTCATCTTCGTTGTCGAATTTATTTACCAACCCTCCCTGCATTATTTCGGGTTGTCATGGTTTCCCACGACTAAAAATGGTCAACTGCTTATAGCAGTTCGTCACTGACGAAGACCATGACGATGACATCACCCCATGACGATATGACCATGCTCTAAAATATGCTATGAATATGAAGACAAACTTAACCAAGTTTTTTGTAACAAATAACACAGTCTTTACTTGCATTTGCAACATCATAAAATTTAAACTTTCAACATTTTATTCCATAAGTAAATCTCCTTTTAAAAATACATAATTTATTTCCAACAAACAGCAACATATTTAACCCTTCTCCAGATCTCAGCCAATTCTTTACAAATCGCTGTACTTTTTTTCTTGCACACCATTCCCAAAATATTGGGAAGTAAAGTCTCCAAAAAGTTACATAAAAGTCGGAGATAAAATTACATATTTTCATGACTAAACTACACGATTGAAAAATAACCCAGAATAAAATATCATAAAAAACTAAACCATTTCTGGTCAAAAAGACAAGTTTCTCCGACAGAACAAATAACTATAAATTATGCTTTCATACTAAATATAATATAATACTACCATATTTCCCGAATAAAAGCAGCCCCCTTGTTAAAGTTAAGCATAAAACCAAACCTGCCGAGCTATCGAATGATAAATGAAGCCCATATTGCATTTATTCATACACACACACTATTTATATTTACTACCTTACAAAGTTGTAGACAAAATAAAGAAGCAGACGAGGGTATTTTTCTAATTTAAGATATTATCCTCCCAAAAAACGGGATGGGGTCTACCATTCCTCCTCATCCCCTGTGGAATATTTCCATAACTCCCATCATCGTCATAGTCGTCCGTTGGGGACATGGTAGTTACTCCCGTCAAAGAACTGATGCTCCGACTTAACATCTCCACTTCGGATTTTAACTACCAAAATCATTAAAAATTAATTAACTAAAAAACCCCAAATAGATGAAATATGCCAGAGAAACTCCATACCACTTTGTAAAACAAACAATAGAAGCTTGACTCATCTTCGGCATTCGGACAGTTTTTAATCCCATCGCAAAGTTGATAGTCTTTCGGGTAGTAAAATATAGTTTCAGAAATTATAGGACAATTCAGATTTAGAAACGGCTAAAATGCCGATTTGTTATCAAAACTTACCATCGACACAGACCCACTTTCCAGCGGTGGTAGGAGTAGGGCAGAAATGCTGCTTAGCTCCATCCAAAGATACAGGACATTCTGCAAGTTATTTATAATATTATATTAAGAATAACTCCTCAGGGATGTTCAAGCCGGGGTTAATTTTACCCCCAACGCGGATCCAGAAAGGGAAAAAGGGAATTATGTTGGGGTCGAGATGTTTAGGAAAGCGCCGGGTTCTGGGCCCAAGACCACCCCCACTTGTGTTGACCTCCTCGCTCTCCCCACCACATTCTTGAGGCTCTGTACACCTTTGGTCAACCAAACTGGATAAAACTACTGACAAGGTTAGGATCAAAGACAAGGGCAGAATTAGCTTCATGATTAATCCTCTCTGGACTTGAGCATTGGCGTGTCTGTTCTTTCAAGTCTGACTGGATGAATGTCAACTCTCCTCATTCATATCCACATCATATCATCATGATCAACCCTGGAAAAACACCCGGATAGCTAGCAGATTCCCTTCTAAAACTAAAGATCCAGGGAACCTCAATTCGGGTATCACTTTATCCGGTGTTTCTCCATCCTTCAAAACCTCAGACTTGTGTCTGCAAAAAGTTCATGAAAAAGGCATAGTAGGGGTGCACCGGGGGACATCTTCTGGTTTTACCGTTTCAAAGACCTTAGTTTAGAATACAACCCCTTGATGAAGTTACATGAAGTAAAGTTCCAAAAACTTCCTATTCATTTCTTTAAAAAAACATAGATAAAACCCCAGAAACCCTGCAATAATTCCATATCCATCCATATAAAAAAGCCAAGCAACAACTAGCCCCGTCACTAAACCGATTTACTCCAAAGAAAAACTTTTCTCTATTATGATTAGAAACCAATAAAGTGTTTCCTGTCAACCGCATAAATAATGTTGACTCAATCTTGTCCAATCTCACTCGTTGAATAACAAGGAAAAACCCACATATTTGTATGATTTCCTCAGAAACTTTTACCTGACAACTTCCCCTGTTTCCGCTTATTATTATCCGCTTATTTTATTTGCGTGTCTGCGTGGGAGATCCCCATTATTACCTTTGCATAAAACATTACAGACTTTTACATATTCAGCTCTGCCAAACCACTCTACTTTTTTTTAATCCAACCGACAACTGACAACGGATCAGAGCTGGCTGGCAGTTTGCATTTTTATTCATCTCTCTTTCATGTTGATGTAATTTCGTAAAGTAGTCAATTATCTGGTCCATTCCGTACTATTTGTTGACGCATAAAAGACTAAACAACTTGTTAAAGAAAGCAAGCCTCTGCATAAGCAGAATCCAACCAACCTGTTGATGCTTTCTTTGATGAGGAAAGACACAGGCAAAATATATAAACCAATGGACATCAAAAGCCAAACCCCCACTGATTTATCTTTTGTAACTTTACAAGTTTTACAATTTTTGTAGCTTTTATTTAGCAAGTTTTTGTCATATACTGGACAAGAAACTACTTTAATTAACCTGGAGGTTGTCTAATCCTAATAAACACGGATTAAAAACTATCCTAAATTCAGTATCATTTTCAGAACGAATTTATTTATCATTCTTTTTACAGTCAACAGTTCAATATGCAAAGATATAATTTATAACTCTTACAATTCCTAATTCTTCTACCATTAATATAATATAATAACTAATAATTCCTATCCTACCTTAACACATGAAATAAAAACTAAGGAGCTATTAAAAAGTATCAAAAGTAGAGCATCTTCTTCAAAACCCAAGAATTTCCAGATAACGATCTGAAAAAGTCAAAACAAACAAAAATAGATTCATGCTCATTATTTAAACACTATTTTTTCTAATTTCGACGGCTACATTAACGGGGGCGGACTATGCTTGGGAATTCAGGAAATAAAGGTGAATTGTTTACTAAAACTGCAACCTGGATCCTTCATACATATAATTCAAGCTCTTCTGATAATGTATAAAAATGTATGAAACTATAACACACACCTCTTAACACGTCTTAAATCCCAATTCTTCCTTCCTAACCCTTTCCAAGCAGTATAAAAAGGACACAGTTGGGCCAAATGATTGGCAATAAATCCAACAGGCACTACTACTCCTACTGACATCCCCGTGGCAAGGCCCTCCAAAGCGGCTTATCTGAAGTTCTTAGAGATGATAACATCCTGATAAGGCTGATGTTATCACCCAAGATTGAAGCAACTAGAGAGTATCCGTGATGTCAGACCTTGACCTAATGTAAGAAACAAAACAGAGGTTATACTTTGAAAGTATGAAAAGCCACACCCATCCCCTTCTCTTTTTTACCCAGAATTATCTTTTATTTTTTTATACAATATTAAATAATTAATTCCAGACTCACCTCAGAGATTTCCTCGAGAGTACAAGTGAGCGGATGGTTTGTGAAGCAATCCTTCATCATTTCCATAAGCCATTCCATCTCCATCCATCTACCAAAAAGGGGGTCCCGTGTCGCCCAGCCACAAAACATCTCCGCGGTGATAAGATAAGCTCTTTAAGGTGCTCCAGTTAGATTAGAAAATGTCCCACTTATCCAGACAAATCCCTTCTGATACCGTCCAATTAATTTTATAACTATAAGCTACATAAGTTTACATCTTTATGACCAATTTCAAGTCTCAAAACCAAAGAGACATAACGACTCATCTAAAACTTCGAATTCCTTTTCTTAAAATCCCTAAAAAGATGTCCCCTTGACCTCTTTCTCGTACGGGAATTGAAACGACCTAAAGAGAGCAAGACGTCAAGGAGGTTTGCCTATTTGTTCTTATCTCAAAGGATATCTTGTCTTTTCCGATAAGCACAAAAACCCCTAAGAGTATTTCAAAGCCCATCTAAATTAGTTATATATTAGTTATTATATTTAATTAGTAATCTCTCTATCCTTACGTGGACCAAGCCCGTCATTCCGTTTTTTTTTATCGTAAAAGCCAAATAAAGGTTAATCTTGGTATGCCAATTGGCATACAAGTTATTAAACAAGGTCAGAGATTTATTTAGCGTAAACTCTGACCAGATTTCATTTAATTATAATTTGGCTTTTATAATAAAATCTCCCCCCCCCTACCCTGGAGATCCTTCTACCACAATAAACATCTTTACAATCTCAAGAATCTCCAGGGTACGATTTACAATTAATTGTTCGGCATCTAGAGATCTCCCTCCATTTAATCTTTAAGGAATATGGACAAAAGTCTCTACCTTTTTCAACCGACATCATGAAACCTGCACAGGGTACTTTCTGCTTGTAAGTATCCTGTGCAGGTCACTAAGAGTCGTGCTCAGGTCACTAAGCGTTGTGCTCAGGTCACGATAAAAAAGGCACAATAAAAAATGCGGCCCCTGCACCTTGACCTAACACTTGGCTGCATCCTGATTTCAGTTGAAAAAGTACTGAGCCATGTACGCCTGCTAACAATTCCCATAGCAGATCTACTCTATCCAAAAAGCTTAGCATGTTTTCAGCCTTGTCTTATCTTTCCAAATTCAGAAAATAGACTCAAGACATGCTAAAAACCCCTTTACTAGAAGCCGAACAAATGCATCGGCTTTTCTTCCATTTTAAAACTTAACTTAGAACACCATAGCTGGTTACAACTTTGGAAAAACTAATGTAAAACTCCAACAACTTTCAAATACTAAGTCTAATTTACAGAATTTCTAAATACATGCTAGGAAGGGTACTGACGAGTGGTTCTATTTAATAATGTTAGCTTTGTGTAGTTTGAGAATCTAGACGTTTACAACTAAAGGGATCCTATAATTACCTACCCTCCTCAACCTAATCTGAACCACACCCACTACTACTATACACTTACCAACCAACGGTATGGAGTGACTACAAAGTAATTGTGATTACTAGATTACCAACTACCGGAACAAAGGACCAATATAATATAATGATGCCCCCTTCAGATAAAACCCTTTGTACTTGGGACTTTGCTAAAAAGTACACACAACCTGAACGAATTCCAATAATCCTATAAAAGACCCCTATAATCTTTACGAATGTCCCAACTACAAAGGGTTCTATCTCTATCGGAACGGGAATTAGCGTTGGAATCATTTATCTGTTAATCACAATTAATGTAATGCAGCTCATACTAAATTACAATTAATTAATAGTTTTAAAATGAGCCAAATCTTGTTATTTTCCTCACAAATAGTAATTAATTTAAGTACATCAAGTACTAAATAAAAATACTAATGTCAATTACAACTAGATAAAACATTAGCTAACTACCAGGGTGAGAATTCGGATGATTAGAAAACAACTTAACTTAATTAATAAAAAATTAATAAAAAAGATTGGCCCCATTCCCTCTAAGCTTAAGCCAGCCAACAACCAATATGTATCTACTTTTCGTAACTAAAACTTACAGGGAATAGGGCCTTTTGTTTGGCAGGTGTAAAAACTGTCTGCGATTTTATTCATAAAAACCTGTCCATTTTATAGCAACGGAAATAATAAAAAGGTTTACCATTATCATGAAAAAATCATCATTCATTCCATTCATTAACATCCATTTTGTAGAACCGCTTACCAAATCTGGGCTAATAATTCCACATTGGAAGCTAGAAAACTGTTTAAAAACCGAGGTGGACTTTGTGTTCGTAGCGTAGGTAGGTTCTATTTTGCTATTTTTAGAACTTTCAGCAACCCTGGTAATTCCTGAAATCCTGACTGACGTGGATCGAAAAGTTTGTCAAACTTTAATCAGGCCATCTCCAAAACTTTATTACCTTGTTTATACCTTCTTGGAAAGTTAGCAAGGAGGAAGTTGGGATTATTAATCAAATGAATTAATGGATGGAAGGTCATCGTCATTCTTTATTCAGAGAATTTAACTATCTACCTAGTTTAATAACGAGGACTTTGGACCAACCAAACCATGTCAAGCAGTACTCATGCGATTTAATAGGGAATTATGGCTATTTTGACAGTTTCTCATACAATTTCGATTACTTCAAGCAACTCTTTTAAAAGCATCAATACAGTTTTGAAATCTACAGGAGATATTTCTTTTGCAATTTGCAAAATACGGTTTTACAGGTTTAATTCCTATCTGAAAGGATAAAATCACCAAAACATTTTGACAGATTCAAAAAACCTGCTTAAAAATTAAATTAACTTACTCAAAATTAACCAGACCTTAATCGAAAAATGCTTAACAACTCACATAAAAAAAATCAGGTCACTCCACACACATTATAATTCATATTTGTTTATTTTCTCAGAATAAAGTTAGAGGGTGGGAGGATGGGAGAAACCCAATCAAATTATTGGAAACTTCCTCCACATATATACACATATACATTGTACTTTTCCGGGTTAATAAAATAAAATGAGAGCAATCGTTATGAATTCCATAACTCCATTCAGTTTCATCATCATCGAATGATTGAACTATTATTGTTTGTTTGCATTCTTGGAAACCGTTTCCATTCAACGGAGACGAAGCTAAAGCTAAACCTGATTTTGGCAAGCCCAAGTTACAGGAAATATATTGAACTTTATGGACATTAAAAATAATAAAGATAAGGATTGAGTTTTACTACCGGACTACTTTTAAAACATGGAATTTTAACCCTGCGTCCTACATTCCTGCAAATGCAGACCGATTTTTAATTTAAATTTTAAAAAAACCCGGATTCAGTAGTTTTAGGTATGTTATTTTAAATAAAGGATATAAAACGAGAAATAAATGCCTAGAATAACATGACTTTATGCTAGAAATATAGTTAGGAAGGACTAGATATTATTGAATTTTGAGTACGGCTAATACGGTCAATTTAAGCATTAAAATTAAATAGGGTTATTTATTTACCCTATTCCCAACAGCAGAAACTTTAGTGATAAATCTTATTACGAGTAGGCAAACACGTAAAAATCCTGTCAAAATTCCTAATAAACGCAAGCCTTCTTTACGCCCGTTTACAACGGTTTATTTAAAATGCGATGAAAAAAAACTATGCAAGCTTATTCATTCTGCAATCCTCATATGAAAAATCTGTCGCTTTGCTGTAAACTGGTAATTAATTATACACAACAGCTCATGGACTGGAGTATTCATTCATAAAATTAGGTAAATGAGGATGAGCGTTCATTAATGTTTTTTAGACGGTGCCCATAACGTCAACATTTGACATTTTTATTACATAATTTGGCTTCAAATATTTGGATATCCACTTTGATTTTTTCTAAACTAGTTGTACGCCTTGTTGAAAATGTAATAAATAAGGATGATAAAGTTTTTACTGGATAGTTATACTAAATGTTAATGGTATGCATAAAGTGTTGGGCAAAAATACTGATCAAAACCTAAGTTTGAAATTATACCAATGTCGTGTGTAAGGTTTAGGTAGATTTAATGACATTTTAATACAGAATTTTCTTTAAAAGTACCTAAGGAATATACATTTATCCTTGAACAATCTCGCCCTCTCCTCTTCTAGTTTCCAATAGTATTAAGGCGAAGGCTCCGCAACGGTTTTAAAGTAAAACTGTAGTCCATTCTATGCAGACTTTTGTTTGCGAACAACGGTTTAAAAAACTTTAATTACCAATAGAAAAGTTAAAACTCATTTGTAAGCTAGTTTTAAAAGATTTATCAAAACGAATTAAATTGCAGCAATTAAAATGAATATGATTCGATTAGCATTGATTTCTTTGTAATTGTCCCGAGGCCAGTAAATTAGTAAGAATGCGAAATCTCGGATTTCATCACGACTAATCAGAAACATTGGCCGCATTCTGTTTTGTAGAAGTATCCAGTTTGGAAATACTTTTAGACCAAAAGGGATCGACAAATTGGATCATTCTGAATGACAATTTAGGCTTTCTATAAACTTTCTCCAAAACTCAACTAAAACGATAAGACTTGGCAAATCCTTAGTTTTATTATAAATTCAAAAATGTTGAGTAAAAACTTCTTTAAAATCTTTGGTTTTATAATTAGAAGCGCATACTTTTTCGGCGCTGTCCCTTTTTCATGGGATGTTAAGGGGAGGAGGTTATTCACAAACCGGAAGTCGTTTCTTCATATGATTTTCAATTTGGGATGTCTGGCCATCGCCACGGTCAATTTTGGCCTGCACGCCTACTTTGCCAGGAACCGGAGGGAACTTAATGTCATGAATTTGACGGCCGGTTTCTTTATCTGTGCGTTGTTGGTGACCGTGTCGATGATCATTATTTTCATATTTCGGTTTGAGATTGTTACGATTCTAAATGAGTGGATCCGATTTATGGCTGCCTTTCAGAGTAAGTTCACAACAAATATTAGACATTTTACACGAGGCTAGAGCTTTCAATATCAAAGGATACGGGTTTAAAGCGCAATTGCGAATTGTACGGTCTTTGCAAAATGTTAGGCAGTTTATGTACGAGAAATGTTGCAAACTCAGTAGAAAGATGTGCAAAGTTGAGCTTGTTTGTCTACGAGAAGTGCAGCTTAGGTTGGATAACTGAGAAATGCAGAAAATTAGGTTAGATATCTACAATGAATGCTGTAGATTAACTTGGATATCTTCGAGAAATATAGTAGATTAAGCTGGCCATAGATTAGGTTAGATATCTACGAGAAATGCTGTAGATTAGACTTAATATTTACTAATAATTGATTTAGGCAATCAAAGACTACATTCAGATATCTTTTTTCTTGGTAGAGAAATGGATGCCGAGATGGAATGCGGATAAATCGATACTGAATCGATTGTTGGATGGAAGTCTGGTTCTCGTAACGGTGTACAGCTTGTTTGCGTCCATTGTCGTCTCAGGCCACTACTTTTTGTACCCTCAAAATCCTGTCTACCTATTTGTGTACTTACCCACGAAATGGCAGGATAGCGTCGTTGTTTATGTTGCGTGGGGCGTTTTGGTATGGTGGTACATTGCGATGGCTTGGGTGCTTGTCATCGTCTTTGTGGCTGTAGGTCTGACGTACACCGTTCTTATCGGACCAATTATCTTCAGAGAGTTCAAACCAAACCGAAGAGACTATCGGACGACAAGATCACTCAGGACACCACAAAACCTACATAAGGTATAGTTTAGGATTTTATTAGGTACTAGTCGTATAAACCCATATAGAATATAAAATGGAATAAAGATTATCTGGGTAGAGTATGCCCTCCGCACGTGTGCTATAATGTATGGGTAGTTGTAGAAGAAGTAGAGAAGAGTTACTAAGGAAATCAGATATACTTAAAATTTAACACACGTCTTTTTTAGTTAGAGGGCACTTTGACCCCTTTTGGGGACCCTTTCAGTACCGCTGGACCCTTTTTGCTTCTTTCATTGGAGTCTACGCTTGATTTTAGTGTGATTTGATGTATTATACGCCCCTTACCGTTTATTGACGTCAGAAGCCCCTTTCCGCTGACATCCCTAAGTTCAAGGTCAATTTGCTTATCGACTTATCGCTTGATATTGACATCCCATTTTAAACGACGTATTGCACGAACTTCGAAATCGGATTACGCGTTTAGTAATGCATAGCGGTTACAACAACGAACATCCGGAAAATACACTCGAACTGGGTTTTATTTATATGGATGATATCCCATTATATCATGGGATTTAAGATTGTACTGTAAGAAAGTGCAATACCCGCGCCTCAACAAAATATGTCCCAATGCCCTAAACAAATATCAAAGGCGTATGGCATATGTCTGGCGCGCCTTGGTGCCCAAGCGTTAAGCGTAGGGCGCGGAGACTCGGCAGTATGCCCTCTTTTTGGCATGCGCTTGCGCCTAGAGTACGAGGGCGTCAGGGCATCTTGGTATGTCCCGAAATGGATTAATTCACATCAAATCAGCCCAAAGGTGGGCTTATTCCTTGAATAAATATAAGCCTCCCTCCTGTAAGCAGAATTTGAAATACATTTATCACCTGTTTTCTACTTCTCTCTAGGTTTACCGAAGTATCGAGATATTTCACAATATAACGTTGAAGACGCTGGGCAAGTTCATCCTCCCTATGCAGATGGTGTCAAGTCAGATGATAATCTGTTGTAATTATGGACTCATCAGACATTGGAATCATTTGGACTTGGCTACAAGACTCGTCCTTATCATATGGAACATTCTGTTCCAGGGTGGAATGTTCATTCTTCTCCAGATGGGAGGAATGTTCCACAAACACGCCGTGGGCACCTTAAACTCATGGAAGTACTTCCGTGGTTTTACAAAGGCAGAGTCAAAGCTGATGGGGAAGTTTCAAAAATCCTGCAGACCCCTTTGTATTGGCACAGTTGGCTATTACACTATCAAACGGCTGACGGTACTTGTATACTTCAGGGGAAACAGCACTGCCACTTTTAGGACTATCCTTACCTTAAAAACTCCGAAGAAATAGTAACGACAGGATGGCAGAAAAGATTTGTCTTTAGGTTCTAACTGAGATAAGTCTGCGTCAGGTTGTATTGAAAAAACAGTATGCCAGTGCTTATCATGCGATGCTTATGAGAACAGTGGTTACGAATGCTATATCTTCTGCTGATATTGGCAGGGCTTATCATATTGCACAGCTACACTTTAAGTACTTAAATTGTAGCAGTTCAAGGGAGGCTAAGAACTTGGGGAAGTTTCGAAAGTCTTGCCGTCCCTTGAGGAACGACATCCTGGGCTATTTGAGCATAAGGCAATTCTCCGATTTGAAGCTATTTAGAGGGAATTGTCACACTGACTTTTAGATTGAGGGCTTTGCTTACGCTAAACCATAATTCGCTATTTTCGACAGAAAGCGGAAACAGACCTAGATATAGAGTGGACTTCAGTTTATTAAGGCGAGCGTAGAAAAACCTGTATGTGATCATTTGTCATTTCGTCCGTCCGTCCAAGCGATAATTTTCAAACCGTTGAACTTTTTCGAGTTCCACTTTCGGATATTTGTCACTAAAGTTAAACTAAGAGTAACTTCGAAGATGGGCCAATTACGTCACACCCCACAAAGAGGTGGAGTCGTAAGGCACAATTTAATCTATGCTAACCTTTATCAACCATGGTATCGTTGGAAAGGTACTCATTAGGGTACACATTTCAAAACAATGATTAAAATTGTTCTGTAACACTCAGGTCAAAAGTAATGACCTTAACAAGGTCACGATGGGGCAAAGTGAGACTCTACTACCAAATGAATCCCACATCCACGACAACTTCATTGGACCCTACTTGGGCATCCCCACTGACCTCGGTCCAAAGTTTATGACCTTGCAAAGTTCAAAATGGATCACTTTGAGACTCTAGTGCCGAATGCTGCCCACATCCTTAATAAGTTCATTGGGCCCTATTTGAGGAGCCCCGTTGACCTTGGTCAAAAGTTATGACCTTGCTAAGGTCAAATGGGGCGCCCTGTGAGACTACAGGGCCAAATGGTATCCCAATGGTTTTCAAAATTTTCTTACATTGCCACAAACACCCCGGAATGCCTCAAATTGCCCCAAACATCCCAGAATGTCTCACATTGCCCCAAACACCCCAGAATGTCTCAACTTTCTCCCAACAGCAGGGAACTTTAGTGACGAATGTTGCGCGTACAAATCCCGTCAAAAATCCTAATAAACGCAAGCCTTCTTTACACCTAGCATGGAACAGGCTCTATTCCTGATGAATATACACCCGTTTACAACGATTTATTTAAGTTGCGATGAAAAAAAACAATGCAAGCTTACAGGAAATTAAAACTTTAAAAAAAGGATTATCCCTACTGCGAACCTTCCTTAATTATAAATTGTTGACTCCAAGACGTAGCAGTAGTTCTAATTAATATTTACAAACCTTAATGATAGTCTCAGTCATCTAGTCACTAATACAAGGTTGATCAAATGATTTTTTGCTACAGTGTTACCCATCACAAAGGTCTCTCGGTTACAAACCGCATCTTAAATCTGTAATTTAATTGTTAAAGTGATTGCCAGCTTGAAAGCCCTTGGTCCCAACCTGATATAATGACTACCAGGATGTGACCTCCGCTTGAGGTCATTCGTCTCGTCATTTAACTAACTGACGAGACGAATGCACTGCTTTTCGTTTGATAAGCCTTATTATGCACAGACATGATAAAAACTTATCAAACCAGTTTCCGTTACCAAATTATGTGCATGTTTCCAACTCATAAATTTAGTTTTTGAAACAGAAACACAACCCAGAAGTGTTTAATAATTCTGTATTTTAATTAAGAGTCTCTAATACTAAAATAAACCGTCTGATGATTATATTAACTATTTTTAGAAACTAGAAAAGTCCATAGCTTTAAAACCGAATGGAGTTTGAGAAATGAAAAAAAGGAAACGTAGCCCTATTCCCTATCTAACCCTTTTCCCCCATTTGTTTTTTGTTGGTTTGCTGGTTAAAGAATGCCACATTCATCTTTTAGGTAAAATATCCCTAAAGTTAATATTAATTATATAATCTAAAATAGAACGAACCTAAACTAAAGAAATCCCATGCTTTTTATACTCAAGAAATATATTTTAAACATTGGATTGGATTGGAAACAGAAACCATTGGATTGGATTGTGCTGACTAAACTAAATTCGCTGAATAAATTGGTGTCAAATATGTTAACCTACTTGAGCATAACTCCGCATTTCCCGTATTAATCCCCCTGGGACTTTAATTATTCACTTGAGAATTAAAACATGATAGATATTAGAATGGCTGGAGGAAAAGTATTAATTAACCGGCCTGAATTAAAACAGGAGATACGGTATTTAATTAGGATGGATGGTCAAATTGTTCTAGTTCCGCTTTACTGTAAATAATGTCATATTAATTATAGAATCTTATGCATAAATCATTAGAAAATAGACTCTCCTTTCCCTATTTTATGCAGTTAAACATTGAAGAAGAGACCATCATGGCATGCAAACCTCAGTAGAAGTAGAAGCATTTTTATTTCATTACATTTTGCATTCAACATTTATTTAACAAACTTATCGGATTCAAGCATCATTGATTACATTTTTAGCTTTTTGAGCAAAAGCTAATAAAACCTTCCTTTTAACCTTTATCCATTTAAAAAATAACAAATCAATTCCTAGATTTAGTTAACCTAATTGTCATTTGTAGCGCTCAAACTGCTGCAGCGACCTTTACATCTTTCACAGGCGCTTGTAGTAAGCTATTCTTGATATAAAGTTGCACTCGATTTTAGCCTTTTATTTCCTGCAAAAAATAACAAAGATAAGGTACTATTAGTAAAATTCCCAATAAAGATGGATTGGCTTTTTTCTTAAAGTGGATTCGGCCCAATCAGTACCTACCTAATTAAACATGTTAAAACTTATACAATCACAAAGACAATATATAACACACAAATCTACTATGAAAAACCCCTGGATTATTTCCCATCCTATCGATCCTACTCCTACTCACAATAAATAACTAAACAACTACGAAAAATCATCAACCCTTTCGGGTATAAAATGGTCCATTTTCTTGCAAAACATCAAGGAGAGCTTTAAAGCTCTCCTTCCTAAATAAATCAAAATTAATCTGAATCCTTTCCTGCCAGACCTTAAAAACTTAGCAGGAGATAAGACACTTTATCCAGCGACCTACTTCTGGAACCTTTGACCTCAAAGTACTTTTAAAAACCTACACAAGAACCTTTGACCTCAAACCTCCAGAATGTACCCATTTAACTCACCATTATTGTATTTTTCTCCACAGCTCGGACCTTCCCAATCTGACCCTGTTATCGTTCAGATTGACTGAAGTAGACCATTCCAAAAGTCAAGGCCAATGACGACTGGTAAACTACTCCACTCAATTTGAAGACTTCCCACAAACCTCTGTCCAGCCACACCCACTCTCCAATGTTGTAAATGTCCATCTCCTCAATCCAGCAAAGTATCCCCCACATCCATCAAGATACGAGGTTTCAGCCGATTATCTAACCTCACCAAATTGGTGGATACATGCAAAAGGTCCGTTAGGGAATACACCAAAAACCCTTCCACCAACTGGGAGGGTCATCCCTTTTTAAAAGGTCAGGGTTGAATCAACGCTTGAGACGGTGCAGCGTTGTCTTAGACCGCTGAAGAAAGCAGGGGCATGTCACTCCTAAAGGTCTTATCCATCGGAGATTCCTGTTTGACCCTATCTTAAGGTCATGGAATGTCGGTCTGGATATAAAACAGTAGTAGGGGGGAAGGTACTATTTTTAACAGCCCATCTTTCCAAATTGTCATAATTTAAGGGGGGAGTTATTCTAATTTTTTCCAAGAAAATGAGAGATATTGTGGGGAAGATCCTGCTCAAATCCACGAGACGAAGGTTAGAATGGGTGCTCAAGAGTTTACTAAAGTTGTAAGTAAACTCTTGAGCTAATTTTTATTTATTTATAATTAACATAGTCTACTTATAAAATTAAATAGGAATAATTATAATAAGCTTATTGCCATGCCCATCCTGTTTTAGACTACATTCCAGCATTTTTTACTAATCCCGATAAGCAAATCACAAGGGAACAAATTATAAACGGTGGAATGTAGTCTTGAACCCTTACATTGTTAGGTTACATTCTCAACAACTACTCAACTGGCAATTCTAGATTAAGAAACCTAATTAGATTCCCTCTAATTACATCCTAATTAATGTACAACCTTATCTTCACAATCCTTGACGAGCTAACCCAACGTTTTTTTATAACTACCCCTAGCATTACCAGAAGGGCTACCTACAAAATGTTGAAAATTGAGAAACTTAACAAATAATCCCTACATTTTTATACATTCTCGGCCAAACAACAAAACAAAGGTTGATTTACCAGCAATCCTGGAATTATCTATTCACGTTTCTTTTAACCAGGAGATTTCAAGACTAAATAATCCTAAAAAAGACTTTTAGTAAAAACTTATCAAATTTAAATGGCAAGGTCAGAGGAATAATCGGTTAAGGAAACCAGCCCTTAGCCCCCTTCTACGGTAGCACTCTACAACAATCAAAACTCTCCCTTTTTTAACAATGTCCTGTGTGGCATTGGGGCCCACTGAGGCACTGGGGCCCTCTGAGGCATTATAGGGCCCCTGAGGCATTGGGGCCCTAAGAGGCATTGGGGCCCTTAGTGCCCTTATGTCAATGTGGACATGGCGTGTACAAGGTTCTTATATATTATAAGAGGCAAGTTCAATAGAAAAGATGCGGAGAGGGAGGCTAAAGGCTAAATTTTTAACCGTCCAAGTGACAAACATTTTAAACAATGCACCCCCTTTTATGGAATAAATATTTTGCAAAAAAATGAATATTTTAATATAACTTGGCTTATTTTTTTACATTCCTTTCATATAATTACTTAATTTGGGCATTATTAATAAAATCATAGGATGGCTATCAAAGCTAAAGTGACAAAGTTACAAGGACTGTGGATGGAAAAGCACTGGACTATGTGGCATATATTTTAATTTTTATTCTCTCGTATAATTTAATTTCTAGCATGCATCCGATGGCCTGATTAAACTCAATCATTTTATTGGTAAGGAATAAAATCCAGGCTTGGAGGTTTACTTACACGGAAAGCAGTTAGAAAAAAACTAAAATAACCAGGAAACTATTTATGCCCGGGTGAGGAGGTTTATTACGGAGAATTTACATTCCAATTATTACTACCTCGTTTTGCAACAAGGATGTGTCTATTTTTAAGCGGAGCTTGAATAAATCGTACATACTGTGTCTTAAATTAATCTGATAATAACCGTTGAGTTTTGCTCCATAATTTAAGTACTTTTACCGAGAATTCACAATCAAATCCACACCTGGTCTACATTTTATTGGTTTAGCATTCAAGCATCACCGATGGCCTGATTAAAGTCATTCATTTTATTGGTAGAAATAAATCCAGGACAGAAGAATTGAAATGGATGATAATTATTGACATTTACACAGAGGAATATTACAATTTACTAGAAAGTTTAACCTTTGCTAGATAGGTAGGTAGATATGGGCATTTTTATTAGCAGGCGTGGAGATATTCTTTACTGAGAATTTACAATGGAATCCCCGCAGCAGTCCTGCACTTCCTTGTTTTTCTGCAGCAAGACTCTTTAATTATTAGCAACAATCCAATAGATAAATAGAATAGTCAACCTAGCTACGATATCAAAAAACATGGCCGGGTTTTTATTCTGGCCGGGTCAACAGGTTTAATACTCAGAATTTACAATCCAACCCAGCCAGCCTACTCAAGCCTGGTTATTTTAACCACACACCTTCAATAAAACTTTCTCGTTTACTTAAATGTATGCAAATTACTTATTCAAAAATGCGAAAAATATCCACCATTTATAGCTGTAAAATAAAATTACAATGAGCAATCCATACCAATCGGGTTTGCAGGTTTATGCTTTACTTCAGAATTTACGAGGAATCATGAAGATTTCACTAATTACCATTTCTTTATTTCCATATTCATTGATTGATGACGTTCCTATTCAAAATTTTAGCTGATATGTCAGTCTAGCATTTATAAAAACATTTCTTCAAACTCGGTGGAAATTTTATTGAACAAGTGTTAAGTTTTCAAATTATACTTTATGATGCACAGAAAATACAAACTACAAATTAAATAAAAAATAATACGACAGTTTCTAATCTAATCTAATTCAAAAGTTTACTACAATTATTACATAAAATCCCATAAACTATCTTCTACTAATTCTACTAATCTAAATCTTATATTTTAGTCTAAAAAAATACATTAATATTTAAAGTCCAGCGTTCCTCTGCAGCGTCGTTCACCTTCTTCCTTGAAATCATTTCCATAAAATGTAAGACAAGACCTTAAAATCATCCCACAACTGTTCTGTTGACCGCACCCCCACGAGATCTAGGATAGCATGACAATTCTCTGAAAAAAATGGTTAACGAAATGTTTTTAAAAATCCAACACGGCTCTACCTACCTAGATACTATTCTGAGAAAGCCACAGCTCCACATTCATCCTCGTATACATTTACATATAAGTGAAACAATGGCAGAATGCTATAAAATGGCCAAGTTTTGGCTATTTCATGACGGATTAAACTCAAATCTTCTCAGAAAGCTATGTCTTTCTTCCAATTGAGTAAGATATTGACCTTAAAGGGGCTGTTGGCTACTCTGAGACTTATCGTCACGTTATTAATACATTTTTTCAATACAAAAAAATGGAAAGGAAGCTTCGCACCTTATCCCTTCATCTTTATCAAGGTATGAATACCAAATAAAATTACCCTAAAGCTTTTCCAACTGAAATGCATCTATCTGGAGTAAATTTCACCCTTTTACCTCCCCTGGGGTACTATTCCAATAATATTAGTTTTACATGGGGAACGGCTTCAATGGTTTAATCCTTGACCGTTGAAACTCCAAGCAATGAGTAAATTCTAACAAAAACCTCCTTCATTGTTTATATAAAGCTCAAAATAAATATCACCAACCTGTGACCTGATGATGCTCCCTTGTAAACGTCCTTCTGACCTCGTAATTTATTATCAAGATCTAATCTCCTCTCCCAAAAGTAATCCCAATCTTTCTTAAGCACAAACTTGGTTTGAAATAAGCTGGGAAATGGAGACACCCTTCGATACTTCGCAGGACGGGTCGGCCAACGGACAAGACGACCCCAGACGGCCAACGGACAGGAAGACCCCATTTTAGGACGGCCAATGGATAAGAAAACCCCATTTTAGGACGGCCAATGGATAAGAAAACCCCATCTCAGGACGGCCAACGGACAGGGCCCCATCTCAGGACGGCCAACGGACAAAACGACCCATCTCAGGACGGCCAACGGACAGGGCCCCATCTCAGGACGGCCAACGGACAAAACGACCCATCTCAGGACGGCCAACGGACAAGACGAACCAATCTGACCAAAATTCCCCAAGGTTATCCAACCCCGACCAGATATCCAACTTTTATCACGTCAGTCCAACAACTTTCACAATTTTGGATGGATAAGCACCCTTGAAGCCTACGCTTCAAACTGCTCCACCCCTCTGCTCCCTCCCTCTAAGATGACCTTAAGGGTACTGTGCGTGACCTTAAACATCCCTGCCCCGCCCTGTAGTCTCCATCACAAATATTTTAGTCTACTTACTATCTAGGTGTAATTTAAATCCCACAAATTTTACAGCTCCTTCTCCATCCAAACTCTAAACTTGTTAATGTAGGTCAAAGGTCCTATAAATTGCATAAAAGTCTATCACCGCATCAATTAAAATCTTCTCATACCGGGAGCTAATTTTTGCGATAGCCTCCCAACAATCCTCCTACCTTATAGGAGGCCAGAGATTTTGATTGATGCCGTAATTAATAAGTTCCCCACAACTACCCTACTTACTTATCTGAAACTTAGACTGGTAGAGACTTATCTGAAAATAATAAGAGTCCATGAAATTGCAGTTCCATATACTCCAAACCTTTTCCGATAATTCTCCACCATTAATTACAAAAGCTTTTCCCTTTGTTTGATCTATTTTCTATATTCTATAACGTGAATGTCATCCAATTAAAAATAGAATGCCTCTCCTCGTCCAATAATTAATAATTAATATTATATTTACAGCTTATTAGTTGTAATCCTACTTTACGGGAATATTGTTAGTTTTTTTAATTGTAATCCTAACGACTAAATAAGGCTGCCTATCCTACTGCCTCATCTTACAGCATTTGTTGTATAAATTTAAATCCCCATTATCTGTAGGGTGAGGCAGTAATAGGGGATTATATATTTAACGTTAATGTATAATTATTAATAATTCTTTAACTTCATAGTACTAACTATTATTATCTACGGAATCTAGGGGGACTTCCAGGTTAGGTTAAGGGTTCCTTAATAAAACCCAACTGACGGATATTTCAAAAACCCCATTGGAAACCTGCACCTAGAATTCCCTCTAGTGAACCATATAAACCCTTACGAAGATTTCTGCCATTAGAAATAGATTATATAATTAATAATTATACAATTAACAAGTACAGGGTGGCCCGACACGATAGGGATAATTTTATATTATATTATGCACGTTACAGTATATCGGGCCACCCTGTTGAAATGCAACGATTTGAATTATGACCCTTTAAGGGTCCAGACCAATAAGGCCTTATTCCCTCTAATTCAAAATAAATGCCGTTTGAATAAGAATAATCACAGAGGGAATAAGGCCTTTATAAAATGTCACGAAGGCTCTGATAAATTATCTGTAATTTTATCCTCCTTTTATGCAATAAAGTCTCATCTAAAAAACACCCGAGCTTGTACACGTATTTTGGTATTTAATTACTCGCGTGCCATTTACTGATTGGATTATGCAAAATAAAATGGATGAATTCTGCAAATGTAAAAAAGAACCCAGACAGACCTTCGTGTGTTATTTATTGGTGGAAAAAAACGGATGGAAAAATACTAGAGGACGTGGCAAATGGCTCGATACGTCTTGATTTTTATCCTTGTGACCTGATTTCAAGAAATTCCAATCACTTTTTTATGTCATTTAGTTTAATTCAATGCTTGGAATTGTTGTAGCGATGATTGTTTTGTTTTCATTTCTTGGAAGCTTTTTTTTACTTATTAAACATCCGTTGTAGATTGTAGCTGAAAGCACAGCTCAAAGTTCTAAAGAATCACGCCTGTTCTTTATTACTTCTAGGAATGCAATTTATTTAAATGGAGCAATGGAAATGTACTAGGCCATTTTTTAGCTTTACTTTACAAAGGACATGGAATTTAAAGTTAACAATTCAAGAATTGTTTACCATTGGACCATTCATTGATAGAGATTCCTGCACAAACAAAACAGGCCCTGTCTCTACCAGGAAACAAAAATAGCCTGAATTCTTCCCAATAAAACAATGCCCGATATGAAATGCCTGATGAGACAAACTCTTATCAAATTATTGTATTAAATAGATAAATTATTGCATAACGCTTTTATTAAGCATTCAGAAATTTTAAAGCTAAAAACCATTAAAAAATCTCCGTAATTATGAGAAGCTTTAGTATGAAAAACCCAAAGGGCAACAGTTCCGAAATTGAACAGATTTTGGTGCAAATATGATTTTCATTTTTAGGAAACCAGTAACTATTAAACTTATTAAACTAAATGCCCAACCCTACCTATGTTCCTTACAAATAATTAGTACACTAAATAAATTAATACATTCTATACAGATTAATTTGTTGTACAAAATAATCAAGGACTTTTGATGATTTCTGGATATAGAATTCTACCCCGCCCCAGCCCCACTCCTTCCAGAGACTGTTAAGCCAAATGCATTGATGAGGGTTTCCGCCACTGACCGTTCGAAAGACGTGACCTCATCTCCTGGTGACATGAAGATGACACGATGACCCAAGCATGACCCCATCTCCTGGTGACATGAAGATGACACGATGACCCAAGCATGACCCCATCTCCTGGTGACATGAAGATGACACGATG
>JAQFZX010002131.1:0-21581 GCA_034682405.1 Hydroisotoma schaefferi | reverse complement strand
TGAAAGCGATGCAAAGTATTCTCTGACTTTTGACCTTATGACCTTTCTCTTCTAGGTATCCAAAGTGAATACGACGGTCTAGTGACAATGCACGACATAATGGACGCCCAATGGCTTTAAATTTATACGATTCAAGAAGAGGTAACTGTATTTTTCCTTGTAGACGAGTAGGCTGGATATTTATTATCTCTTTGCCAATAAACGGGTTCATTTATGAAGATTAATTATAATTTGTTGCATAAAAATAAGGTTTCTTTTACTGTCGTTGCGATTTAAATATAATGACTTCCAGCGGAGTTATACTGACATTTGATAGCAAATTTGAAGGTTTAGCTCTTTAGTTTTTAGTGGAGTAGTTTTTTAATAATAAATTGTTACAAAAAGTACGGGATTAGCTAGCGGGTATTGGCCATCGAGTTGGTTTTTTACATCCGGAAGAAGTATTGTAATTTTGGCAAAGATAATTATATGTTTTTTCGGGTTTGCTCCCCATAATTTCCCGTTCTTCAAATATCCTAAAGGTGAAGGTTGATTCCTCAGTTCCTACGAAGTAGTCTGAGACTGAACAAAGGATTTGGTCAATTATGGCACATTCTCCGTCAGATAAGTGACAATCGTAGGTTAGAGGCTTTAGAGATGAATCTGAACTTTTAATAAGTTTCAGGAGGTTTTGTAGCTCTGGAAGAGTGAATGATGGAAATGTTTATAAAGATTTGACGGTATTTTATACATAAAAATGCTTGTTTTAAAGGTATTTATGCACCCGTTTCGTCTGCGTCCGTCGAAATAAAAACGGTAGAGATGGAAAGTTGTGTGGAAAGTGTTAAGATCTGTTGAGCAACTTGATGTAAAGTTGGTGGGGGTTTCTTCCTCTGTAGGAAGTCCCTTCTTCTTAGGTGAACGCTTATAAATGGAAGATGGGCATTTGGTTGGGTCATTTCATCATTTTCTAACTTTCTAGAATTCGAAACTTGTCTAAGATTGTTCGCTTTAAGATAATCTTGAGCTTGTTTGTGAATATTGGGAGAAAACTTGAGACTTTTCCTGGCTGCCCACCACTCTTCCCCTCCGTAATGATCCCAAAGGATCACTTCCGCTCTGTCTAGCATTATTGAACTGGAGAGATTTAACAAAAAAAATAGTACTTTTTACTAATTCTGATTCAATAAATGCTCTTTAGTTTAGTTTAGTTACTACTTGAGGTCTTTTTGGAGTAGAAAGGGTTTCAAAGTTGAGGCTTGACCTCGAAGGGACACGCAGCTTGCGTCTCGAACAGAGATTTTATGACCCCAGAACGTTCCTTTGAAAATGTTCCCATCGGATTTGTCTCTAAAATCAGAGAAATTAAAGCGAACTTCCTATTTTATTTCCCCACAAAGAGTACCCTAAATCCTCGCCCGTATGACGCGGCTTGTATATGGAAAAAAGATGTTTTGAAGCATGTTTAACATGGGAGAGACTCCTTTTAACATGTGAAGGATAGGCGTGTGGCAACGAAGGTATGGGATATGGGCAAGGAGAAGGAAGGGGGTTATAAAGTCTCAGGGGAAATAAATTGTGGATCGAAGGTTGGACCTTTATTTTACCTCGTGTACGGAAAATAGTCTTGACAAACCACACCCACTTTGACCTCTTCCTTCCATTCCCCCGAGGTCTCCGTGAAGGGGAAATGTTGGAGTTGATAAAGCAAGTCCAGGGGATTGTCCAGTCCGTATTCTACGGAGGTCATAAATAATTTTAAGTAATTTTTCATTTAATAGGAAACTCTGAACATTTTGCAGATTACCGTATTTCCCGAAAAAATGCCCCCCGGTATAATGATAATTACCCAGGGACATTATTTCGGGAGATAAGTAAAATTCATTATCCACCTTCCATGTAATCTTCAAACTCCAGTACGGGAATGTATTCTCGAATCTGCCCAATGTCAAAGTATGTTGACCAAGGGTACTTTTTTGAAGGGGGTGTGGTCCTCCAGTGGGGTAGTCTTCTCCATGGGGGCAGTACCTTTCATGATAAGATAAGCGATGTCATCTACTAAAATCATGATACCTTTCTTTAACCCTTATATTTTTAATTCATTGACTGGAATTATTAGTATTTGCATGACGATTAGGCTTTAGCTTCAGTGGTTTTTCTAAAGATAAATGATCCTAATTGTATAAAATCTTGTACCAAAATCCACAAATGTTTAGAATCCTGTTGATTAAGTTGTTTAACAAGGGGGGCTATCCTTATGTAAACATCTCTACGAAGATTAAACCCTTCTCCGGGGTTTACTTCGTATAAAATGTATCTAAAAACCATACAAATTCATAGGGAAATTTCAGTTTTTTCATACATTTTGAAGGTTTTTTTTACGAGAGTACTAAAACGTTCGAAACATTGTAGAAATAAGCCGGTAAATGACAATAAAATACCTCTTATCTTTTTCAGAACAGCTTTCGCTATTTATTGTTTCATGATTATTTTTACTATCACAGCGTTTTGTGATGGGATTACCATATTTTTCTGAATTAACTGTAGAAATCAGTAGGGATAACAAAATTAGTACAAAAGGATGAAGTTTATGAAGTTTATTTAGGAGAGGATTGTGACATTTTGAGTTTGACCCATAAAAATATTTCATTTCCAGTCCGTTTATATGCAGTTTTAAATTAAATCACAGATTTACAAATCACACAAATGTTTGAAGGATTATCTCGTAATTTTATGGTTTCTTTTAATGTAAAAATCACATTTGAAATTTCTAAAAAAGACTAGGCTTTGTCATAAGGTTTAAGAAACCTTTGGGAATCTTAGAAGTAGTGTGAAAGAAAGGGACAAAATATTTACCGGACTGTGTCTCTAAATCTTTGGGTATATCCTTTTACTATTCTAATCCTACAAACAACGGTTCATTTCATATGGAAAGAAAGAGCAAATAAGGCAATACAGGGCTAGTAAAGTTGTAGTTGTGGGCAGATATGGTAGAAATGTGTGACCGGAAATCCCTAAAAATATGTGGTAAAATAGGGCAATATATTATTAGAAGACGGGTTTTTAAAAGCTTGCAAGTGGAAAGGTTGTAAGATGAGGTCAGGTCAGTCATTATGAAATAGATGGATTTGGATAGACTGAATGTACCAAAGACACGCAACATTTCTTATGCATGTAATATGGATCTCGGCCGGGGTCAAAAGGGCATTCCATCGGGAAGTGTTAAAGGTCAACAGGATTTAATTAGCAGTTTCATAGGTCACAAAGTCTGATGTTAAATCAAAATACGTGTATTTCATGCTGCTCGATCTGCATGCGATATCACAAATTCACAATCCCAGCACATTTCGCAGCTTATCTACTAGTGGGTGTGGTCCACATGAAAGCAGACTTTAAAAAATATACATTCCCCCAGACCTTGACCTTACTTATTTAGAGGTCAAGAGGCCAATAAGCTTAGCAGCATTCATAAAGCCTCTCTTAAATCAAAATGCATTCAATCCCAGTAACAAAGTGGGTGGGGTCCCCAGACAAGCATCTTTTTTTTAAAAACCTCTCGCGGTGATATCCAGAGCCACACCCCCTGTACATATCTGACCCTCCCAATAGGGCGGAGCGGTGCGGGCGATGCCGATGTATAACCAGACCAGAGCGGCGATCTGCCGGTCCCTCCTTAACACGGAGAGGATTGGGAGAGGAGCGCCGCAGTAGACTGGCATTAGCCATCCCTCCCTCCAATCCACCGCGTTCGCCCAATCCTGCCTAACCAACATACTCCTCGTGTCTCGTATGCGTGCGTGATCGCTATATAAGAATATCCCACAAATAATACCCTTTTTATACCTTAAAAATCACCCTTTTTTACACGACGGAGCTCGAGAGGAATAATAAAACCTTGAGAGTTTTGCTATACATCGCCTGCTGATTTACACAGTCTCGCTCGCGACAGACAACTAGTACTACTACTACAACTACTACTACATGTCTGACTCTGACCCACCAACAACTCCTTAAAATTCATAAAAAATATCGTGGAATTTTAGGTAAAATTATGGAACTTTTATGCAAGATTTGGAATTTTGAACATTTATTTTAGAATTTGGTTGGGATTAGAGATATTTTGCATGAGAGAGACAAAGAGTTTTTTTTTCTGAGAGTTGGCTTTGGATTTTAATGAAAAAAGAAGTAGAAAACAGAAAAGTAAGAAAGTTAAAGTTGAGTTTTAAAAAAAAAATGGAGTGATAAGGGCCTTTTTTTATGTTAAAAGTTGATTGAATTTTTTTAAGGAGTTTGTTTGTGGAGTTTTTTTTAGAAATGGTGTGAATTAGGGTTGAAATTTAAGGCGTAATCTTGGAAGATTTTTAAGGGTTTTTTTAGAGAATGATGAATGGAATGGAGCATTTCATGGATTTACTAAATTATTATTACCCTAAATCCTCGCCCATATGCCGCGGCTTGTATGGATAGAAAAAAAGATTTTTTTAAGCATGTTTAACATGGGAAAGATACCCCTTTTAACATGTTAAGGATAGGCGTGCGGCTTAATTAACGAGGGCGGCATATGGGCGAGGATTTAGGGTAAGTGTTGTATAAATTTAGTATGAAAGTAGGGATTTTTAGAGCTGTAATCGGAATGCGGAACAATTACAAATTTAATGAAAAGGAATATGAGGCATATTTTTGACATTTATTGATTTTATTATACCCTTTTTTCTTATCTTTTTAGGTGGATAAGATAAAAGAGGATAACAGGAATATAAAAAAGAAAAAGGAGGAGGTTTTTGAAGATTTGTGTCTCGATTTCTTGACATTCTTCGTGGATTTTTTGACAGTTTTGTAATCTTGAAGTTGGCAGGAGTGGCTGTGTAAGTTTGCTGAATTGAAATTAATCATTTAATGTGATAAAAAAAATCAATAAGTTGTATTTTTGGGTAAAATAGGTGCCGGTTAGTCTAACTATTTAACTGGAGAAGCGTTTAAAGCGTCGAGAAGCGTTTAAAAAAGCGTTGCCGGTATGGAATTTCTGAAGGATGACAGTTCATTTCAGTGGGAGGGGGCCGAGGTTATCGGGGAAGTTGTGGGCGCACCCCCTGGATTGCGGGCAATTGTCGGGATTCAGCAACGATTGCTCCGAGAACATGAACAGAATCAGCAGAATATTAATGCCATGCAGACGGACACTTTTGCTGGTTGGGGACCGGATGAGATTGCTGCTTATCAGGCTTTGAGGTCCAAGAGGAAGAAATGTATTGTTAGTGGTTGCACAGCGAAGTCTATGCCTTTGGCGAGATCTTATCATCAGTAAGGGGGTTTTTTTGGGCTTTTTGTATGGTATTTTTATGATGCTTAAGTACAGCTCTACTCTAAACTGTTCCATTAAGGTCAGTTTCATTAACCTTATCGCTTGATTCTTGAGAAAGGAGGACATTGTTTGATAGAAAGAACGTTTAGAAAAGAGGGTGACGAGCTTCTAGGTCTTTTAGAAGCTTGTTTCACGCATTTTATACTTAAAAAGGGCATATTAATGCACAAATACTTAACCGAACCGGTGGTGCTTATTGCAGTTGTCGGGTGAGGTCTAAATATTGTTAAAAGTGGATGGTTTTTTTAAATTACAGACTTCCAGTAAGGAACCTAGAAGTTTGGCAAAAGTGGGTGGAAGCAATCCGTTGGTCTAAGAATGAGCCCGAGTGGATCCCAGCGACAGACCAGCCATTAATTTGTTCTCGTCACTTCGTAGAGACGGACTTTGTGTCTTACGAAGGGTCGACTAGGAGTAGGTTGAATCACACGGCCGTCCCCACCATGTACCTTGATCCCCCCGACGGGACTCAGATGGACCTCAAATTCAGTGATCCGGACAGAGAACCCCCACAACTTAGCCAGGCTTTTGCAAAATATCGGGAGAACCATGCAAGGAACCATGCTCAAGGGAACCAGGCCCAGGGACACTTTCCAGGAATGCCGCAACTTACACCCGCTCCGAATGTTATCTACGGAGATAATGAGGGCTTAGGTGGGTCAAGCGTTATGAAGAGTTTCCGTATTTCGGGGAAAATACCTCTTCTTTTAGTGTCTTTACGTTAATATTGGGGTGATTTTTAACAGGAGAATTCCTGGAAGTGACACCCTCCCTTAATTTTGAAGACGACGGACAATACGAAGATGAAATGGGGGAAGGATACTACGATAACGAGAATTACCCGGACACGGAAATGGCTGGAGGGACTGAGGAGGATTATTCCAACGAAGCTGACAGCGGATATAACAACTACAACAACCGAGGTTATCAAGGTCTCTACGCTGGAGCTACGGAGATCGCTGAATATGACGAAGAAGACTCCGGAGGAGTGGCTGACCAACAATATGAGGATGAGGATCAAGACGATCAGTATGCCAGTAGTTATCAGCCACCCAACCAAAAGCCAACAGCCTCCTCCCTTCTGTTTAGAGCCAGAGCTGCTGCAGCAATGCAAGGTCAACGTCAGGGGGTTCAGGTCAAACGAGAAAGTAACGGAAGTGGGTATTATAATTCAGGATCTTTAATCAATACAACTGGGAGTAGATTACAATCTCTTCTAAAAAACTCTGTGGACACGCCAAGAAAGTTTACAAATGGGAGTGGAGGAGGAGGAAGCGGTGGGGCTTTTAATGGAGGTAGGAAGTCTGCCCCATCGCCCTTTAATTCCAGAAAAATTCAAATGAAGTCCATACAATCCCTGCAGAACAGCAACAACGGCAACGGTATCGGCAGTAGCAATGGGAATAGGCTAGGAGGCCAAGCCCAGCAGCAGCAAAAACATAAGATTGGGATTTCGAAATGTAAACTTATCGTAGAAACGATAGAGCAAGAACTAGAAGCTCAGTTGAGAGCGATCCAGGAACGAATTGCCGAAGATATGGACGTCCCTTTTAAAGTTGTCAATGGACTTTGGCGTATGAAGGATTCGATTAAGAAAAAAGCCGCGGCTGCTACAGCTATTAAACAAGAAGCTGCGGATTCTTAAGTTCAATCATGGAGAATTTCCGTTTCGAAACACGAATATCGCAGTAGACAGTTTAACATTACTTACGGATGGGTTAAAGTGTTCTTAGGATTGTAGTTCTCCCTTAAAAGACTTACTAGCCTCGTAAATTATGAATTAGTTTAGTTTAATGGATTTTATAGGCCAAAGAAAACGTTTAAATATTAATTAGAGGAGACTATATAATTCTTCCCTTTTTTTGTCCTTAATTGAGCTGATTTTTCTCAACTTTCTTTAATGTATTGTGTGCTAAATAAGGGTGTGTGAGTTAGTTAAATTCTGTACAGTTTAAGTTATTGAATGGAAACCACCCTCTCTTGTTATACTTCCTTTATGTACCATTATAAGTTTAGGACGGATTTATTCATGAATGAAGATTAGGATAGCGAAGATTTGATACCCTTTTGTCAACTTTTTATAAAGACATTCTATTTATTCTTACAAAGTAAATACAGGGATAGTAATAATTAACTAATAATATCCTGTATTACGACAAGAAACGAAACTTACTAGGAGGATAAGAAATGAAATAAAGTTTCTATTAAAACCAACAACACGGCTCAATTGTATAGTTTTTTTTTTACATTATCGTCAATAAGTAACATAGCAGGATGAAGGAATAAAGTATGAGGAATGAGGACAATAAGTTTAGTTAGTGGGTAATATTAATAACTGGAATAATTAGTTATTAAATAATTGGTCCCTAACCCTCGTTCGACAAACAAACTTAGTAAGATAAGTAATTAAAGAAAATATATTACACTAAAAACAGAAAACAACTGTCATCTTTCACGTTTTTAAACCCCCATTTAAAGCTTAAAACGGTTGTTTTACTTACTGGAAGTTGGGAATGATAGGCAAGTGCTTTTAAATAATTAGCTTCACATTTATTTTATGCCAGGACAGTTAATAAACTAAAACTAAATATTTCGCTACGGGGAAGATAAAATTTTTTTTACTTTAACTAACAATGCAATTACTTTTACAAATTAATTACCGTAATCGCTCAGTAGAATGGAAGTATCTCGTTTACAATTTGGACAAAGTAGTAATTACTTGTAAGTGTGCAGGTAATTCAGTAAATCTCAGTGAGGACTAATCCTCAAATCTTGCAAATTTTGCCCTCAGAGGGATAGGACCACGATTCCTTAACCATTTAAGACATTTAAAGTGTATATCCATTTAAATTATTCTGTAACTGTTTCTTTCTTCCTCCTTGTAAAAAAAACGCTTGAAGTTCGTGTTGTATTTATAATAATTATATCATATTCATAATTAAATGAACTATCAATCACTGTTTCTTTCCAAGAGACTATCGACGATCATGCCGATGCCGAGAAGAAGTTCCGGTATCCCTATCTCTCTCTCTATTACTGCTACTACTACTATTCCCCGATCTGGATAGTGGCGTTCTGGATCGTCTTCTTTTAGAAGTTGGGGATCTTGACCTAGAGCGTGACCTCTCCTTGTCCTTCTTTCGATGCTTCCTATCATCCGGAGATCGAGAACGAGATCTGGCCCTTCTACTAGACGAAGATGAGTGTCCCTTCCTTCCAGGAGAATCTCTACCACTTCTACCCCCACTTCCATGAGATGACCTCCCCTCGTCCCCTCTCTCCCTGTCGTCAGGGGCTTCCATAGGTTGAGGGATCATAATCCGCTTGGGTGTAGGATCTACTGAGGTCGCGTGCTGGAGAGCGGTGAGCTTCTTGTCTATTTGTATCTGGATTGGAACAGGGATCCGGGGAAACAGTGTGCTAAACCAATCCTGCCGGGTTATAAGATGTCGGACCATTTCCCCTGTAAAAGAAAGGGTATAGGTTAGACTTTTGTGGGTATTAGCATTGGAATTACTAAAGAGAAAGTTAACAACAAACTTTTAAAACGTTCCTGCCCTATTAAGTAAGGCCCGGAAAAACTTCCTGAAGAGGAACGAATAACGGCCTGCGTCATTTCTTTTCTTCAAACTTTCCCCATGTAAGGATTTGAAAAGCTTACAACTTTTTTAGAAAGTTCATTCAATTCGATGGACTTGTCTTCCTTAGCTTAATCGTACGACATTTAGCATGTGAAAGTTTAAAGTATTTGTTATCAATGCAGCTAAATGACTCACCTATGGTCATAATCTGACCTCCTCCAGCACGACAGTCGACCTCCTCCGGGTCATCTATGTAGGGTTCAAACCACTCCCAAAAGTCGTTAGGCGGCTGTGAAAATCTAAAACAGAGAGGTAGTTTTTTTTTGGGTTAGTTAAATTAAACTTGGAAGGCCTGAGTTGTCTGCTACCTTCTTAAAAACGTACCTTACATATAGGAAACCGATTCCGCGAATATATGGAGAATCCGCGTGATTGAGCAGTCCGTACAACTGCTTTCTAGTTAGACGAACGGCGTAAAGTCTATAAAGGAGGCAGAAGGCTGAGGAAATGATCCCCCCGACGCCTACACCACGGACCCCACCGCACATCCCTGTTTGTCTCCTTCCACCCGCGTTTCTAGATCCTTTTTCCCAAGGCTCGAGATGTTTTACCTGGAAGGGGAGTGAAAAACGGATTAAAAGCTTTGTTTTATAGGCTTTTTAAGGATGGAAGGATGAGAGGGAGGTTGGATTAACCTTGTAGTAGATCTCGTCCACGAGTTCATGATAGGTTTTGAGCTCGGCAAGTCGTCCAATGTAGTAGGGAGAGCTTTCGATATTAGTGTGGATTAAGGGGTTCATGTTCATCGTGGTTTGGTTTCCCCAAGTGGGCAAAGTATTGGGCTTTTTGACCATCATCATCATTTGCTCTCCTGTGGGTGCGGCGTTCCCGTCTTGACCTATTTGCATCGCCATGTGCGGGGTCATTCTGTGCTGACCTCCGAACATGTTGTTCATAGTTCAAGTACAGCGGAACGAAAGAAGAAAGATCGGAGGAACTTTCCAGATCTTGATAAGCAGGTCCAGCCAGTCCGGACCTTCCCTAACTTATGGCCCCTTGAAAGCGTCCGTTGACCTATTTACGACCTTTTGGATCCTCCAACTCAAAGAAACGTCAATTTACTCCAGGATTTATGTCTAAAATGTAGAAAAAATACATAAAATTACAATTAAACCGCATTATTACCTATAAAATTTCTAAATATTCAAAAAACCTACCATCGGAGGAGGAAATAACCCTCAAACTTGTAAGATACGGGGGAGTTTATTCAAGGTTTTTGTAACTCAGTTTCGCGTCAATTTTTAGCTCCAATTCCTGAAAATAATAGAACTTCCACCTTAAAATACAAATTATTGAAGCAAATTCCCCAAAATTGTACACTTTTGTCCATAAAAAACGTTAAAAAAAGGAACTTACGAAGGAAAAAGTGAAGTAGCTTTCCCTCCAACTTCAACCAACGGAATTAAATCTAGAGCCCTACCAACCAGCTCCAACTCCACTTGTCCTCCCAACTGGATAGAACCACACCCCCTTTTTCAAGAATATTTTTTGTAAATTATCCCAGATTTCTGTCAAAAAAAGATGGGATTTCGAAAGTTATTTTGAAGAGAAACTTTTTAATAAAATACGTTAACTTTTTTTGGAGGAGATAAAAACTTGGGATTGAAACGGAGCGGTTTGGTGAAAAAACTCTGCAGTTTAGTTCTCAATGGTTTGGGACTTTCGGAATGAGACAAATACATGGAACTTTTCATGATTTTTTGTTGTTGAAATTTTATTAAATTTGTATTATATGTACGACCCTAAGTCCTCGCCGATATGCCGCGGCTTATGTATGCAAAAAAAAGATGGTTTGAAGCATGTTTAATATGATAAAGATATTTATTTTAACATTTAAAGGATATGCGTGCGGCATAATTAACTAGGGCGGGATATGGGCGAGGATTTAGGGTATACTCCATTCTCTAATGTCTGTATTGATTGTGTACAAGGGGTACATTGTACCCCTGGGATTCCCGATAAGCCTTATCCTTTACATGTTAAGAAGGCCCCACCGAGCCACACCCCTTCCTATCCTTTAATGCTATTTGTACCCCCTCTCATGGTTGGGCCTATGTCAATGGTCACCGGACAGACCAGAGTGGCAGAATACAGCATATTAGTAGGATTTGACACCCCCTTGATCTCCTCAGGTCCATGCAATCATTCATAATGCAATAATGTTATGTTGATTTATAAATAAAAATAAAACCCAAGATGAACTTGTTTATTGTGGAACAACTAGCATGATTTGATTTCGCTGTAGATCATTAATTTTAAAGTTTAAACCCAACCCCCTTGGGCATGTTATAAGAACTGGTCAAACGGACTGTTAGAATTATGCAGGATTTGTAGTGTAGTTTGTAGTTATGATATAGATAGCATAGCATGGAAAAACCTCCCCCACTGCCAAGGACACTACACCACCGTCCATTTATAAAAATGTTGATGAATTACCATGAAAACTACAACATGCATTTACTATGAAATAACATCCGGATTTCAAAAAATGGAAATCTTCAAAGTTTTTAGAACCGTTCCAGAAAAACTAGACACGCTTTCTTTTAAATTGGCCCATCATCGCCTCAGTTTCATAGTTGGTAATAAAACGTAACGTAAACGACCCCTTCGGAGGAGTTGATTTCAAATCCATTGAAAATGATGATAGACCCTGAAAATCCGAAATCCCTCTGTCCTTCAGTTCTAGGTGAAGTTTCCCCCGTGCTTTTCTAACTTTCCTTATTATTATTACCGTATTTCTCTAAATAATGCCCCCCCGGTATAATGCCCCACTACCTTTCCATGTTAAAAGTACGAATTGGTATTTTTCCTTCGAATGAATAATTCCCCAGGGGCTTTATTAACGGTTTTGGAACTTTTGACCTTGCAGAGTTGCCTTTACGTCAGAGGAACTTGTCTCTGAAGAGAATACATGAAAGTTATAAAGAGATTTTTGGCCGAGCTGCCTTCATTCCCGAATTCTTGGTCATGTTGTACGTTGGGGGAAGTTCGTTAGGGATCTTGGGATTGAGTGGATATGCTCTTATCAACGGAATACCACCCTACTTCCCGGATAAAGTAGACGCTAATGATGACTTTGGCTATGACGCTCTTATTGTGGTTGGGATCGCTTTATTGCAAGCTTTTTGGATCATGAATGTCTCAAGCATCCTTAGCCAGATTGGGATTGTATCAATTCAAAAACTAGGAATCGACTTGCTCTTGGCCGTAGGACAAAGCGTTGCTGTTTTTCTTATGATTAAACCAGTTTACTGGTGGATGTTGGTGTGCTTGATAAGGACTTTTCCGGCCCTTAATGACGAGACATTAGAGCCTCCTACTAACTCCACTATAGGTCAGAAAGTTGTAGTTTTTATCTGGCCTTTCGCACATGAAGACATTGCAGTAGTTTATAAATATAATCCCTCCACACTGACCTCTAAATTAAGTCTATAATATAACATTTTGTTTTAAAGTTCATTCATAAATACCCGAACTGGGTTTTACAATCCCTGAATTCGTCCTCTATAAGTATTTTACTGTATTTTAGGATATCAGAGACAAAAGGCCAACTCCACTCTGATGACCGTCAGTTGCATCGTCGAAATTATTGCTCTGGTCTGCACGCAGATAGGATTCTACATGTATGTTCTTATGGTAATTTGGTGGGCCTCTGATTTCAAAACTGTCGAGGAGGATACGCCATCGACCTCTGACCCCGTGAAAGGATTAAAAGAGGTTCTACAAATGGACAAACAACTGCACATTGGTGAAGAGAAAGTCGCACTTATTCTTCGTCATGAACGGATCCTCAAGGAGTTTTGTGAGCGTAAGGAAGACAAAGGCAATATGATAGTTTCCACCCTGGCTAAAGCCAACTAATGCTTCGATAAGAACGGTTCAGGAGGATAAGGAGGTCAAACATTACAGTCATGGAGGAGGTTGATAAGGTGCAGCAACAGTGGCCAGAAAGTTAGTAGATTTAGGAAAGACGGTATGCAAAATTAATAGTTGATCAGTCAGAACCTCTGCGGAAATTCTAAAATAAACAGCAGTTCTTATTGTAACTCTTTAAAACTTAATCTGAATTAATTCCATAAGAATAAGAAGTGCAAAGTGCTACTTTGTCATGCAGGCGTATCACCATCCATAATATTAAATTAGTCTTATGCTCATCTGCATAATTGTTGTCAAATTATTTGGTCTGTCATCTTCAAAGTTGAGTTTAGCTAGTAATTGCTCATATTTGTATTTAAAGTTCCAACCTTTTATTAGAGAATTATGCGTAGTTTTACTCTACAAGATTACTAGTTACTGCTAACTATTATTCATCCTTTAAAAAAACCAAGTCTGGTATCCATCTCTGTTTATAATTTCCAAGGAATACTTACGTAACGCTTTAACTACCTCAAACATTATCTTGCCCTTGTATCTCCCTCAACTTATTCTTAATAGCATCTTTAAATATAAATTACCCATACAGCTTCTTCTTCACCCTAACATCATACATCATCCTCTATCCATCCATCCTCCTATTTAAAAAAACCCTAATAAAATAAAGCATGAGGATCGCAAGACAAGACGTATCGATATCAATATAAAATATCTTATTAATCCCTACAAAACTACGCACATCAAGCTACGTATATCACTTTTATCCAGATCCTTGCTCAATCGCCTTCCCTTATAATTCTTTAGTATGGAATCTCCAACGAACTTGTACAGTTTTTTAGTCTTTATCTAAACTACAAAACGGAGTAAGGATGATGCTGATGCTACTACAGCTAATAAGCTATTAGATAACATGGAAGTAACATGGGTTCATTTTTCAAGAAATGGGATGCTTATGCTGCAATGCAATTCTTACACACAAAAAGTACAATGTAAGTTTAAATGGTAATATTATCTCTGCTCTGGAGTAGGATTTGTTCTGTTCTGTATGAAATAACATAGCTTTATTCATGGTTTGCTGGTACGATGGTGGTACTAAAGTATTTAATACAACAAACTAAACTATTGTAGGATAAAAAAAGTCAATTTTTACATGGACATGGACCACAACTAACCACTAACACGCAAAACCATACAACACATTCGTACAAGGAATAACTACACTTGGGTAGCTTTTAATGTTTTAATGTTTTAATAGCTAGAAGTGTTGGTTTTTTTATTTTTTGATAAGGTTTCCAGCTATCCTGGATGGTTTTTTGAAGGGAAATTGTGGTTTTTTGGGTTTTTTTTTGGAAGTTAAAAATGTTTTTATGCAAATAACTGAAGTTAGCAGAAGCATGATAAAGGTTTGAGTTATTGTAGCAGGGAATATGATGGGGATATAGTATAAGGATGTTTGTCATGTGTGACTGGGAAGAATTTCTTGGAGGAAAAGTCAGACTCATCATTCATTCATTTCTAAGTTATTAACGAGTTCAAGAAGATATGAGATGAGATTGAAGACAGACAGTTAGTAGGACTTTGTACTGGAGTAAAAAAAGTACTGTGATAAACTGAGTTAAAATATGAGAGATTTGTAGGAAAAGTTTTAGGAAATGTGGACATTTTGTGGCAATTATTTTACTAATTGGGAAAAAATAACGGTTGAAGTTTAAGAAGTTTAAGCAAAGTTGAAATAAATATATGAGAATTTTGGATTTTGCAACCATTTGTTGTATTTTGGAGTAAATTAATATAAGTTTTGAGGTTCCAGATAAGAAGAGTAGTACACGGAGTTAGAGTTGTAAGGTTGTAATTGATGAATCACTTTTTGATAAATGAAATGATGTTTATTTAAAAGATAAAAAGTTCCTGAAAAAAACAGCTCAAAAGTTTATGAATTGTGGGAATAATTAATATTAATGACTGGGTAGTTAAAAAAAATAAAAACTGACATTTTTTTTTAACTACAGAAGATACAAGAGTTTTTTTATTAGGGGAAAAAATACGGAAAAGTGGCCTTTTTATGTAGAAAAAAAACTGGAAAGGGGATTTAATAAAGTAGAAACTGAATTCTGGTGGTTATTCATTTAATAATTTCTATAATAAATAATTTATAATAGAAAGTGATTTTATGATTTGGAATTTAAAAAAAAGTAGAAAGTTAAACTGGATAAGTAGGAATTAATTCTGAAACTTTTAGGGTTTTCAAGAAAATAAGGTAAGAATAGCATTTTGGGATTTTTTAATATTAAATTTAACAGAAAAGTTACAATATCTAATCTACTCTTCATTAATTATTTTGCATTATGAACATGTTTTTTTGTTTTTTAGTATGTAAAAAATTGGATAAAAATTAATAATTTGGAGGAAACTATTGCTAAAGATTTTGATGAGTAATGATGAATTGATGATGGTAATAAGTTATGCATTGGATGGACATACAGGCTCATAGGTAAAAGGTCAAGTAAGTGTAGGGATGAAGCTACTTTTTGTTTTTGGTCGCACCCATTTAATTCATTAATAAATAATAGGTTGATCATTTAATGTTTTATGGATGAGGGTTTGTTCATGTTGAAAATATTAGAGGATAATAATTGGATTTATTGACAAATTAATTAACTATGTGGATATACTATACTGGGTAAAAAAGTGGTAGGACTGGACCTCGATCGAGGTTGGTCTAGAAATATGGAAGAATTAATTCAAGTACCCTAAATCCTTGTCCATATGCCGCCCTTGTTTATTCTGCCGCACGCCTATCCTTTACATTTTAAATGGGGTATCTCTCCCATGTTAAATATGCTCAAATCCTGTTTTCTTTGCATATATAAGCCGCGGCATATGGGTGAGGATTTAGGGTTATTAGGTAATATATGAAAGTAATTTTGATAATTAACTTTTGGTAAAATCTTGGTTAAACAATGTTCTAAATTATAAAAATTATCTGCGAGTGATGAAGATAAAAAAAAATAGTAAAGGGAAGGGAGGAATAAATAACCGGAAACGGGAATGTTGATAAGATAAAATTGGGTATTATAAAGAAGTGATGCCCGGGGGATGGAGGGTCGGAGAAGTTATATTTTATGAGGTTATCTTTTCTGTAATTAATCAGTCCGTGTAGATAAGGGGTTATCTACAATTGTACAAGAATTGTTTTATCATGGGCATCCATTTGGGTTAAGTTTGTGTAATTCGTTACTCTACATTTATAATTAATAGCCCTCCCCCAGCTAAACCACCTTGTTACGGTTTTAACCGAAGGGAGCAAGTAGCATCCTCTAAATAAATAAATGACTTGAATTAATATGAAAGTATTGGTTATGCAGATAATATTTATGTAACGATCTCCTAAAAACGGTAATCAATGTTTTAAAAAGTTCACGTTGGGTTTCTTTTGTAAACCTTTGTATCTATTTTCTGAATGAATGAAGAATAGCATTATTATGAAGATGATTAGTAGTAATAGTAGCAGAAGAGAGTCTTAAACATATTTATAATTTAGTAGGAACATTCATCAGTCGCTGGAGACTGGAAACTATTAGTAAGATGCATAATTTAGCTATGCTATGGGGTAATTAATTTGTTTAGTTTTTGTTTTTGTACAACTAGAACTTTAACCTCTGCATGTTGTGTCAACTTTTTATGAACAAAAGATAAATGGCCTACTACTACACGGAGGAACCTATGGCTCAAGTTATGCATTACATCAGCTTTTTAATGAGTATGAATTATGAATGTGTAGGCCCAAAGATTTAGTCAAAGTTTGGTAAGAAGTGTTTGGTTAGAATATCCCCCCTGCCACATCCTTGTTAGGGCCAATATCCTGTGTGTCACATTCATAGTTACTTACTGCTGCACACTTGTACGATATTTGTACAACTACTTGTCGGAGATGGATTATTTTAGCCTACCGCATATACTCGAATAGCGTCCCGGGACACTGATTAATTTTTTGGTGATTAGCGTAAATATTAAATGGGGGGGCTTATCGGGTTTTTAATGGTGATTAAAGGGGGTGGGGGCTCTATTCGGGGGAGGGCAGTATGGGGAAGTTTTTATATGCAATCTGAAAATGGGATTTGTGGGTTTTGGGCCAAGATCATTAGGGTTTTTCGATTTTGGTCAAACAAATGTCACCCTAAATCCCCTGCTATATGCTGCTTCTTATATATTAAAAATATATATATTTATAAGCATGTTTAACATGGGAAAGATACCCCTTTTAACATGTAAAGGATGTCATGCGGCTTAATTAACGAGGGTGGCATTTGACGGGTTTTTTAAGTGTACGTGGAACCAATGACTTATTGTTTTCGAATCTTTTCAGTTGTGTATTAAATATATTTCTAATTGTTTTATTTTCTGACGTAAAAATAATTGTACAATGTTTCCAATGTCAAAATAATCATAAAATTCTGTCATTTAACTTTACTTCCTGTTTGAATTCCGGTAGAAAAACAATTTTAGGCTGCCAAAGATTAGGTCATCCTTAGGTCATGTCAGGATTTCCAATCCTTCTTCTAAAGTCCGTTAATAATATAATATATCCTACAAAAGCTATAATAATGCCAAGCCAGTCAACAGTTTTTAAACTCTACGACGATCCCCTTCATCAGTTTGGGGTTTGAGCTGCTATAAGATCCTTGCCAGATGAGGATGAAGGATGAGGTAAAAAGGATGTTAAATAAATCCATGAAGTATGTCTAGAGATCTTGGAATCTTGCAAAGTTTATTTTCTCAAGATGTTTTAAGAAGATGAAGAAGAGAGGTAAAGTTATTTTAACCTGAGAGGTAAACTTTTCTTGGCTCTTTAGGCTAGTTATTTTATACTCTTTCGTAGAGGGTTAAAATAACATTAGACATGAACTGATCTAACTAACGTACAGCCTGTTTATATCCTTATTTCCTATTTTTATTCCCCATCTAAATAATTCCCCCTTATCTTTTGGAATTTAAAAAATGTGTCAATGTGCCTTATCTTAAGAGTATAACCCTTGTAAACCCTCCAGGGAAACCAAAACCGGAAATACGGTACAAACTGTGTTTCTGAAATAGCGTCCCGGGACAATAAAAAAAACTGTTGGCCTTTTTAGGATCAAATTTAACCCAGGATTAAATGGGGCTTATGGGGTTATTATTATATGGTAATTAAGGGTGGGCAGGTGGGCTACTATATATTCGAAAGGGGACACTATTCGGGACAATGCGGTAGAGATCTTAAAGCTTCAACGGAGATTCGGGAAAGTAATCGTGTGATATAATTTACAACGCGATATAGTTAGTTTGATCGGGATGCTTTCTCTGGGATGGAATGATTACCCCTCGTTTTGAGCTTTGTTAAGCGTAGGTCTGGAATAAAAAGCAGACATTTATTTAAAGCGTTCATTAAGTAAATGATAGGAATACTGTAAACCCCCCGGTTTTATTTTAATGGGAAGTCCCATCGATTAAAAACTAATTGAAAAAGTTCTGACTTTGACATTTCCTCTGTTCATCCCATTAAACGTGAATATAATGAGGAGGATGAGGGTGAAGAAGAGTTAGCAAAAGATAGGAAAGAGTAGTAGTAGTTGCTGCATTCAAAGTGTAAAGTTATCGGTTAAGGCCACAGATTCAAGAATCTCTATAACTTTGTTTATTTCCAATGTATAAAATAGGAGGATCTCTTTGGAAGAAGTTTGTCTTGGAGAAACCTGGCTGGAGTTTGATTGCTTTGAATCTCATCAACGATTCATTGTTCTTTCTAGATATAATGTATGCGAAATGGGTTAAGAAGGGGGGGTAGAGGGGGGGGGGGGGGGCTAGAACTGGAAGTGACGGGTGTATGTTAATCCGACCAACGAAACTACGTAAATCACTTACAAAAGATTCAGATTAAAGGTAGGATTTAGTAGTATGGAGATTCGTTAATTAGTTTTTGGGGCAGTTTCTTCAAAACTTTTGTTTCAAGATTTAGGCTTAACATGTAGGGTTTTATGTATGAATGGTGTATGGAATTTTTACCAAGTCTCCTTTGGTACAAATTCCCCTTTTGTAATATATTTGGGTAGTAATCTGGGTATAGGAATACAGGGTATCCCCTTTTCACTCTCTTGGGCATCTCATTTGATAAGAATACAGGGTGACACTCGTTAAGGATCGATTGGGGCATCTCCCAAGGTAAACATACAGGGTAATTTACCACCGATTGCAATATATCCCTTGGTATCTATAGGGTCCTTCCATTGGGACATCTCCCTTGATAATCATACCTCCTTGAACACGGACACTTTGTCCATTATTACTGTATTTGAAGGCCCTTAATCCCCTATCTTGTCAATTAAATCTAATCGCTAGAGAGTTCGTATTCCTAGCTTGTATGGATTTGTTTAATTGAGCAAATTTGTGTAACAATCCTCGTAGAGTTAGGAACAGAAGGGAATAACAAAGTTCAATAAACTAAGAACTAATAAAACAAAGGATTGCTCGTGTAAGCAAAACAGTAGATGACTTTATTATACTGGGGAAGAAGTAATAAAATAGGAGGTAATAAAATTCATGGAATTACAAGCACATCGTTTCCTGGAATAAGCTTGTAGTTGTTGTAAAATGGAAATTAGTTCCGGCTAAATGGAGAGATCGAATGGGCGGATAATCCTTCGCTTTTGTTGGAAAGTTGGGTCCAAACACTGATTTTGGGCACATATTATACGACATTATACGGACGATGATAAGACACACGATGATAAGACATGCGATGATAAGACATGCGATGATAAGACACTAGAGTAAAGTAAACTTTTAAAACACGAAAGATGCTATAAGTGATTAAAGATTGATTTAATTTAATTACCGTAAATCTACGGAATACAGTCCCATGTAATAATAGTACCCCTCTTGCTCAAGCTTGTCTGTCTTTATCCCTCGTAGTCCAACAAGCTTTAAGGGTTTTTTTTGAACCTCCAATCCCCAAAGTAGAATAATTCAAAGATAAGCAACTTTGACAAATACTCCAGGGTCCTTTCTATTATTTAAAAGGATGATTTGTTATCGAGTTTTTCCAAGAAATCTGTACAATATTCATTTTCTATTGAACTGTATCATAAAATAAGGGCCAACGAGATTACAAAAGGGTGGAAGTTGTTCTCCGTATATTCCCCTTCTCTTTTGACAAACAACCTACAGAATTATATTATATTAGAATTGAAGGAAAGTTTCGAAAGAACGGAGTAAGAATATTTATTTCAGTATGTTTTTATATGGGAGTCTGGGAAATATGTGTGACGCAAATAGGTGTAACCAACAGGATGAAAAAAGGGTTGGTTGGTAGTATGAACGTTTTTTACATGGATGAATTTAATACAGAATTTAGCCTGAATTTATTCATAAATAAAGTAAATAAAGTAAAGCAAATAGAAAGGATGTTTCCAGGAAAGATGATTATTAGGAAGGACATCCATCCAACGCAAAAATAAGCTGACGAGTTGTTATAAAGTTATGGGGAAATATTGCCGTATAAAAATAATTGTATTTCAATCCTCACTTTTATAGGGAAGGACAGGTCTAAATTTGAGTAGTTTCTGTAGGGAATGGAAAGGTAAGCGGATTCTGGACAGATTTAACTCAATTTGTAGAGAATGTTTTGAGATTTTGAGAAGTTGGAGGAAGTGTAGTTTGTTTGTGCATAACTTTTGAGTTGGGAATAAACTTTCTGAGCCAGAACTCTTCTATAATTCTTTTTGGGGGCCGTTTTTTGGGAAATTGTCTGTTAGATTTGATGTAAAGTTTTTTTTTAGAAAAAAGAAATAGCGGAGATGAATAGGAAGATATTTGTAAATGTTTAGTTTAATTTAATTGGATGAACATGAAGGATAATGCGTTTCACTGAGACGGGTTGGATTGGATGGGGAGGCTTCAATTGTGAGATTTACGGTGTAGGAGTTGTATTACCGTATTTCCCGTTTTAATTCCTCCCCCGGAATAATCCCCCTCCGGTTTAATTCCCCCCTACCTTTCCATGTTATAAGTCATATCTTGTCCATGTTAATGGACTTTCTAGTTTGCCTTCGAAGTAACAAAGCCACTGGGGAATTAAAAACGGGAAATACGGTAGGTTAATTTGTTTCCTAGTTTCCATCTTGCCAACAACTACGGTTTAATTTAATACAAAACCTTTTAGATAAGTTGGAAAGGTTAGAAGGGAATGATAATTAAGGTGAGGGAAGGAGGCTTTCACTTGAAGTTTTATTGATCCGGTTTTAAAAGGCTATTTTTTTTGGGAGTTTATTTTATCAGTAATGGGTATAATATTATCGGTAAATTATTTATCTACTACTACGTCTTTTTCTAGCGTATTTTTGTAGTTAATTTGGGTAATTATCTTTAGATAGCGTTCGTAGCGTAGATGCAATTAGGTCTGGTCTGTTGGTTTACTTTATTGGTTGTCAAATTATCAATATGGAAGAATAGTTGGAGAAGAGAGGTTAAGAATCCCCTATGAACTTAGTTACAATTCTATATAATTTTGTATTTTGATGCAGAAGAAACTACATTCTAAAGTTTCCAGACCGAATTCCCGTAAACAACTTTACTTTGTTGTAGTTGATTTATTTGGGAAGGTTGAAATATTCTCGAGAGTTGCTAAAAGTTCGTGGAAATTACTGTTGTATAAAAATGTGTAAATGATTGATTGGTTGTACCAAAGGTCT
>JAQFZX010002130.1:0-21590 GCA_034682405.1 Hydroisotoma schaefferi | reverse complement strand
TAACGGATTAGCCAAGTTCTCGGACTAGTGATTATGCATTAGTTTGACTAGTCCGAATTCTTTGGATTAGGGATTAGTTCTATTAATTTTTAACAGTGGGATTATGCATTAAGGATTAGTAATCCCTAATCTGGATTACTAATCACTTAATCCCTAATCTGGAATATTCCAGCTCTGCTTTTGGAGATAATTTAACCTCTGGTTAACTTAAAATTTGGTCCAGAGTGTGTTTTCCTTGAAACCACAATGGTATTTTATTTATTTATTAATCAGTTTAAAAGCTTCCTAGGGTTTCCACTCATGGCACCATCCAAAACCAAAATCGTATATTCATTATTGTATGCGTTACAAGGGAGCAAATGCGTTATTAAAGCGCAGTAGTATCATGACAATTATTTCGCTACATTTTGTTGGCAACTATTCCAATGCAAATCATCAGCTGTACTATTTTTATAACCACAAGTACATGTGGGCATTTTAACATCACTACAAGTTAGTAAACTTTAAATCTTGGATTCTCTGGTGGTTCGAAAATACAGCTCCTTTCACTCCTTGACATCCCAACAAAGGTTATCTGGTGCTTTTACTGAGCTGACGAGAGCACAGCTATGCTATTTTCCCATCAAAAAGTAGGCTGATGGTCACTCACTATCTGTTAGGGATAAAGTGCAACATAACTGGCCGGACCGGACATAAGCCCCGCAATCCCTCTCTACTTAAGGTCCTATAAGACGAGCTTCAAGAAGGTAAGACATAGATATTGAGGTGAGAGTAAGATGTTCATCTCAATGTTGCCCCCATGAGATCATCAAACATTTGTAATTGAAACCATGGCCTACAAATACTCGCAGTATAACTTGACCCAACAAATGGATTATTATAACTATCATTACATAATTATCTCTACATAATACGCTTTAACAACTTAAATTCAGCAAGTTCATATACCCCACATACACGTCGTAACGCATTTGGGAATTGGGGGAGTGTGATTTGGGACGAGTTGGGCATAGTCATATCAGTAGCTAAATTAAGTAAAAAAGATAAATACACATTGAGCGACTTCTTTCTCGTCAGCAGCACTCGCCCAATTATGTCTTGATGTATATTACTCTTTTGTAGTAAACCTGCAACGATATGAAGGCAGGTAAACTGCTCACATTACACACACTGTTCCATATGCATGAACATGAACGTGTTTTTGGATATGTTATGAAATTGCATGAAAAATTCCCAGACATTTACTTAAATGTTTGACAAAACTAAGCTTAAGATGCAGATGAAGCGGAATAAGAAAGGGTGTGAAAAATTGAAAGAATAAATGCACTTAATAAGTCATGCCAGATAGAGAGGCATTTAATTGTTGAATTTGTGTTGAATTTAACTGAATAAAACTGACAGTAAATACAATAAGTTAATGTCCGTTTAGCATATTAATTTATATTAGATATTTTATTACTTTTAGTGTTTGACATAAAATAACATGCATATAGAAAACTATAATTCATTTGTGCTATTAAAAGTTTTAACAATATGCCTGATATGCCTGTCGTGCTCACAGTGAGTGAGTGCTGTAGAGTCGGGTTATCAGTCCACCCGAAGTTTACTACGGCAGTTAATTGCTATGTAGCTCAAAAGTATATCAAGAACTGTAGGGACAATTCGAATGACCTTATGACCTAAACGCCAAGACGGCAGAAACCGTTTTGTTAAACAATTCATAGTAAAATAAATTCCTGGTTGTAGAACCCATCTGGAAAATAGTGTACTGCCCCAGGGAAACCGGAAATGGGATCCTCTTCAGACTCCTCAATTGTTTCAGCACAACTTTCCTCTCCTTCCCCTTGAGGGAGTTGCCCTTAAGTCTCCAAAATCGAAGCAACTCTGTCGAGTCACTGACCAGTCGGACCAATTTGGAGTACATAAAGTCCAAACTCCAAAAGGAGATTAGGAGGATCGCACATAACAAAGGAATGAGGAATATTGGCAATATGTCCAAATATGTCAGCAGAGCCACGGCCGGAAAGACAATCACGACTGCTCCAATCCAATGCAAAGCTAGCATAGTGTTACCAAAGTATCTGGAGGATTTGCCCAAGATGCTTTCAAGTTCTATGAACACGCCGATCCAGATCTGCAGACGTCGACCATTCCAACCTTGCAGACGCTTACCTGAATTGAGCCGTCCGATGACTTCCGTCAGACTGTCGAAAGTTAGCATCCCACAGAGAGCCGTAAATAAGAATATTCTACAGGCTTCGACTGCACAGATGAAAGTAAGGGTCAAGGCTGCAACTCTGATTGGCAAATACACTCCGAGATGGGCGAAAAGGTCGGGGGGAAGCAAGAGGTCAGCCACGTTTGTAAATGGGTCCAATTTGAAGAGGACGACATTGGGTGTGAAGTATAGAGGAAATATCCCCATAAAATAGCAGAGTCCCTTCAAAATGTGAAGGACGAGTTGTTCCTTCTTACTCAGCTCTTCCTCATTTCGTCTCTTTTTAAATGGCCAGCCTAAAGGCCCTGTGTTTAATATTTGTTATCATTCATTAAAAAGGGGTTATTACGTTACAAGGTGCACATTAATTACAAAAGTTCTGTAATGCTGCTAAAAGATAGTTCTTACTCTGTCTGAGATATGCGGACAAGAGGGTTGTGTCCAGAATGGTTTGAAGTTGATCTCCGTAGTTGAGCACAAGAGCAGACATGAAGGTCGTGGCCATTCCCAAAGGTCCGACGAACACGGCCATTCCAAGAGGAAGTATGGCCAACCGTTTCTCCCCAACATTAAAGAGTTCTCTTAAGACGAGGAAGATGCAGGACCCGGTCCCGAGGGTCATGATCACGATCGTTATCGAACAAATGAAATAAACCACATCCCACCAACAATCACCAATATGACGAAAAGGAGGAGAGGCTTTTAAGTTGATTTGAATTGGAAACTTCCAAATGTATCTGTACATCCATTGGTGTAGTTCAAAAAGTATGAGGAGCTCATGTGTCATTTTAGACTTTTTTTGGTCAATAGTTAACTTTTTCTGAAGAAATGAAATGATAAGGTTAGAAGTTGTTGTAACGTGCTTCATGTTTGAGTTGTTTGAGGAGAATGGTATTCGGATTTAAAAGAAAAGAGTTTTACATCAAACAATCCTCCGTTTTACTTATAGTTAACTTTTGGTACAAAAAGATAGATGACATGAATAGTCTTTATATTTGTTGGATAAGTGAGCTTCATATTCGCAGAGTATTAAGGTCAGAATATACAATTCAGTATGCATATTCCTCAGGGTTAAGCATAATTAAAGTATAGCTTTATGTAGAGCAGTTTATGAAAACATCGATCGGCTTAATGAGCCCTAATTCCTTTGACATTTTACATCTTATTTTGTTCAACCAACGCAGGAAAGCAATTTTTAATGAGCCTTTTTGGAATTTCTGAGTACAATTGTGGGGAGTTAATGATGGTCCTTATTATAATATTTATAATAGCGTCATAACTTTTAAGTTTTAAGTTTTGCAATGCATAACAGTTTTAGGGTGGTGTATTTTGGTTACGGAACTACAGAGGTTGATCAACTATTTTATGGGTATTTATTTGCAATTATTTCGGGTTTCAAAGGCAATAAAAAATCACGTTTAAACACGGAAAGGGTTTTGCTGAAGGATGGGATGGCCTTCTGGAGTTAATTTAACCTCTGGTTAACTTATAATTTGGTCAAGGGTGTTTTTTTTGAAAATGTTGAAAATGGTAGAGCTGCCTTTAGTCGATTTTAAATTAATAGTTTATTGAAAAAAGGTTAAGCTGAAATGTGTGACAATTTACCTATGAATATCTGACTTTTAGAACTGTCCCCACCTTACCCTCAGTTTGGCAAATCTCGATTTGGCAAAACAAGAAACCTGACATTCGCCAACGATTTGTATGAGTTTTTCAAAGGGGCAAAAAAGTAATTTATGAAAATGCAAAGTGGCAAATTATCAAAAAGAAAATGTAGTCAGTTTATTATCTTACAACAATTCAACTCAGCTTAAACAATCTCAATTCATTGGAACCCACCACCTACCTACCTACCTCCGAGACCGTTGCTTAAACCTTCTTTGTACTCGTTTCACTTTCACAAGAAGGTTAAGAATAGTGAGTCATGTAATATTTACTGAACTGCAGACTTTATTTCTAAATGGGATAATCAAGACCTTCATGGGAAATAAATAGCCTCATTAACAGAGTAATCCAACTCCCAACCGGACGGATTAAATGGTGTAGTAGTGCAATCGGGTTTTTATCCTCTGTTAAGCCCAAAAAACTCGGATGGTAGGTCATTTATGTACAGATTTATATGGTCCTGTGTCACTGACAGGTAAATCTGTGCGAATAAAGCCAAAAACGGACTAGGCGATATGATCCTTATGAAGCAATTATACAATTTTTCCCCTTTATAATCATAATCAAGGTTGATAAATCGAAGATCTGCATTTCCAATTTGCTGATAGTAAGCATTTAGGGTTAGATTAGAATTTAAAAAAAAATTGGTATAGAACGGCTACTCAAGGATTGGATGGAATCCCCATCACTATTTCAACCGTTTTGCTCAACAATTCATGGTTAAAATATTTCCTGGTTGTGAATTAAAGCTGTAAAGATGCAAAATGTCGATGCGAATAAGATGACGATCTTTCAACTCTGCTAGTACTGGAACTAGATGTTCCAGTTGGGCTGCTAGTAATACTTGTGGACGTCCATTTACAATGACTTATTCTATTTTAAATCCCATTTCGTTTTGAGCAGTATGCAGCAATTTCCTCCCTGGTTGGATTAAAGTAATTAAATATTTGATGGGCCTTTGTTTATTTGAAGACCTTCGGCCTTTTTATTACGGGTTAGTTAGGAGAGTAGTGGCTGGCTGATCAAGTTGATTGAGGAGTCTTGCCAAGTATTACTATGCTTGTGTATTTTACATCCAACAAAAGTATGGAGAGGTTTGGGTAAAATAGAAGGTCATTAAACAGTTCATTCGGCTGTAGTTTGAAAGGATCGATAGTCTCCAGATAAAACCTTCCTGATGCTTCTCAGGTGAAGTAATTTTTGCATTGTGTAATTGTGTAATAAACAAAAGTTAAAAATATATATTCTGGAGTTGTGATGGATGTTTGGAAAATGCAAAATAGGCAGGTTTGGCATACTAAAACTGGCGAACATACACTTCTTCAACACATACCTTGTATTTCGATGATGTTAAGTAATAAACAGGTGGAGATCAGGACTAACAGTTTCACTTGCTATTTCTGTGGGGAATTACAGGGTGGACCTTTGTGATAATATGCAATAAGTTGTTGGTGCTAATGATAAGCAAACACTCCTTATCTGCATTAATGTAATGATTAATTGGATCCACAGGTAAACCGCCCTGGATGATAAACCTCGACAGCAAGATAGAACTATAACGCGGAATATGCTAAGGGATGCGGAATAAATCACCTGCTATAGGGAAAGCGTTGATTGATTGATTGGCTCTGGATGAATTATTATTTCGTATCTCGAAAGTGATAAGGCTTGTGTAATGGAATTACATAAATTGTTGAGTTTTGTGTAGCCTTGTCCAGAGTCAGGGTCTAGGGCAGACGTCTTTATCATCATCAAGAATCAACAGAAATAGTTATTTCCTGGGTTGAAAATGTTGACCTCAAAAGGTTATCTGGGTCTGGTCGTCCTGACCTTCTTAGGGGCATCCGTTCTAGGTAATTTGAAACGGTAGTAGTTTATGCATTTCCCTCAGTTGTTAAAGTTCCTTTGTAAATTTGTGTAGGAAAGGGATTAACATCCTTGGATTTGCAGCAGGAAGGGTCGTGTGCTGGAAGGTGTAACCAGACGCTGTCCCCTGGAGCCCCTTGTCAATGCAACCCGCCCTGTGTGTCCTTTGGCGATTGTTGTAAGTCAGACTTTAAGCCTTAAGGGTATTATTAGTAGGGTTGCCCGATGCCCGCACCCTCGTGAAATTAATATGACCTGTCGTCGTGGGCATGTTTAGAGCGTATGTTTGCACTCGCGAAATTATCTATGAGACGCGATGGCCATGCCTAAGGTCCGAGGGGGACCGGGTACACTTATTGCCAGTTATTAATGCATGGAAACTAATTGATTAAAGGTCCAGACTATACCGAACTTTGTGGAGGACAACTACCAATCACTGACGCAGAACTTAGTGCCCTTTCCGAAGAGCTTTTGGCCCTTGAAAATGCGAATAATGTGGCGTCACTTGTCAAGATTGACTTGCAGGGGAAGACTCAAAGTGGATCTACGGCGGATTTGGCTCCACTTCCGTAAGTTCATTAATAATTTGCAGACGTTTTAGCCCAGTTCTCGGGCCGATATGATCAAACTACTGTCTGTCTGTCTGTCTGTCGCTTCTATTACTCTAAAAACTGAGGTGATATAGACGTTTCAAATTTTGTCAATGGATTCCAGGATTTGGGTTGCAATTTGCAGACATAATTTAATACCTTTACTCTTGTTTGAAGCTAACAAAGAATCGATGCTTTTTGGTTAAATCCAACAGTCAGGCAGTTGACTGGGCTCAATCAAATAGGAAATAGCTGGTTTAGGTTTTGTAGTTCTAATATTTGACCTAATTTGGGTATTTCTGACGGTAATTTGGGACAGATTGCTTACGGTTGATCCAGCAGCTTACAACCGGTCGACGGTAAGGTTGCTTCGAAACCTTTTAGACAATTACTTCCCAGAAGTGAATCGAGGAGAGCAAGTGACGGATGAAGAAAGGGCAGAAGAGCAGGAATTTATGACAGCCCTTTTTGCGACCCCGGTTATAGAACGGTTACAAGAGTTCCTGGTCGCCAAAAAATTACCTTCAGGGACCCAGAACTTTTATGACATTTGGTTCGGTCTTTATTCAAGGAGTGGGAGTACTTTGGGATCTTCCGGGTTCGAACATGTTTTCGTTGGAGAGTTAAACAGTGGGGTTTCCGGGTTCCACAACTGGTTGTCTTTTGCCTATTCGGAGGACAATCGGACTATGAACTATCGGGGGTGGATGAAAACTATGGACATTGGAACTGTAAGCCTAATATAGTATTACATTTATTGCGGGTTTCGGATATAATTGTCATAACGAGGTTTATTCATGGGATTTATGGGGAGTATCACTGTCTTCGTATTACGTATAATTTGATACTGAATGTAATTTATCGTGATTTGATCGCTTTTGGTTGGGGCTAGGGTGCATTAAAAGACAAGGCACTCTATTAAATCCCAAAATTCGCTATAGACTGGGTGTTTATGGGATTTTATTTAATTATTGGATTTAGGGTGATTATTATATTTTATGTGATTATGGGGTGTTTTGTGATTCATTCTGGATAAAATTACAACCTAGACACATAATGTCTTATATGACCCCAAATAAGGGATTGAATCAATTTAAATCCCAAATTAAATTAGAAATCCCACCTATGAAGATCCCATTAAATCCCACAAACGACATGAATAAACCCCGATGTAATAATATCCGATTCCCTCATACCTTAGTTGAGCTAAATAATAATATATAACCTAAAACGATATTTCAGAAGGGATCTCTGATAGAGAACAATTTTGTATGGCTGGGAGGAAACAAGCCGATAAGTTCAATGTTTATTGGAACAAGTCCGGAGCTGGAGATGTCCCTGTTTACCTTATGTTGGTATACGCGACCTGGGGGTAACTGCAAGTTGACCCTCAACAACAAGACGCTCACCATACGCACATTCGTTATCACTAACAACGGACAGAAATTTGTCTCCACGTCGTATCCTGATCTATCACAATCCGACTACGACACGAAATCTGCCGCAGATACTATGTAATTCTACAGAATTTCGAATCATATTGTGTTCTATTAGCTATAGATTGTATTGTAATCATTGTCATCCATTAAATTCAAAATGAGATTGAAAAAATGTCCCAATTAAATTAGTGAACTCTCAATTAAAAGTTATTAAATCAATCAAACTATTTATTTTTGCATCATAAGGGATTGCCGATTACCCAAGATAAAAGCTGGGCGTTATTTTTAAGTTAATTTATAAATTATTCAGTTTTCATATTATTTATTTCTTAGTACAATTACGGTACTATTTATGTTGACGACTGAGGATTGTTTTCTATTGAAATGATTTATTTGCAGACATGGTTCTGCTGGGACTAAATTGTGGATCTTGTTAAGCATATATGCTACTAGTACTCTGATTTCTAATTATTACTTGTGAAGAAAAATTGGATTTTGAAACGTGAAACCATGCTCATCTTGTTGGGTTGGGTCTAGGTTGTTAAAATTTGAAATGAAAGCTGTTTATCTTCTGTTTTACCTTTTAAAACCACGGTTTAGCAGTAGAGGGGTGGTGGGCAGGTCTTTGTTAGGATTAGTTCTAGAAAAGTAAGGGGAAAAAGTAAGTCGCCAAGTAGGCCAACTACGCTTAATTGATTGGGGTATTAGTGGTTGACAAAATCAAAGGAGCGTGAGGACGGGATTATTTTTTTAGCTGCCAGAATAGAATCTACTCTATTAGTAACTTTATAGATTCCGAATTTATTTAATGCAAGCTGCATCTGCATATTTATGTGTGTGTATATGATGCTGATTGGATGGTGCGGACGGTTTGGCAATTGCATTATGGCAAATATACTTTGGCAAATGGCAAATAAAGTATGAACGCTTTGGCTTACTTTAGATCATTTGGTAGAAAAATAAATCAAAAATTGATTTTGTGGTCGAGACGAGACACTTTAACGGCGACAAAATGGCAAATGTGCTAGAAATTATGCAAACTGAAAAGTAAAGCATGCGAACCCCCATAAATTACTCCCCCGGTGAAAAAATCCCCCTACACCCTATCCATATTAAAAATTAAAACTCGCCCTATCTTCTCAATGTTAAAAGTTTTTAAAATGTTTGCTTTGAAAATAAACTCCCCCGGGGGAGTAATTTCCGGAAATACGGTAAGTCTGTTTATAAGATTAAACCTTAAATTGAATGCATGCTAAAGCTAGTTTCCTGTCAGTTTTGCATTTTAGGCGATAATAGGAGCGTGAACTCATGAATTTTTCTTATCGCAGTTTCCGTTCCTAAGTCATAAAGTACCCTAACTGTTTTGTAGTTTTTGCTCCCATCTCTGCAGAGAGAGAAGTATTCGAGAAATGATGAACGTAGAATTGTTACTGATAAATCAAATATTTTAATTTTGCCAAAATAGCATTTGCATCTGCCAAAATGGATTTTATTTTTGCCAAAATGTCTGTCGATCGATTTGAGATTTGTAAATGATGAGAATTATCCTTAACCAGGAATTAATAAAGACATCCTTCTCTGGATGATCCTTTGCCTGTGTTTTTCGTACCCGGGCAAAGACGTACAGTTTAAGAATGATATCATTCTTAAAACTGCGTGTTATGAATAATTGACAAATGTTTAATGTCACTTTAATTATATTTACGCTTCGGCACGTAGCCACACACGTTCACTTCACTTGGAAGTATGACTACACCGAAAAACAAATAGGGACCAAATATCCATAAGCTAGCTGGAGAGTTGTAATTTTAGTTATCACTAATTATTATATTTGGCCTGATTGCTGTTCCTGGGATTTGTCATTCTGTGGCTAGGAATTTTATCGACTAGATGCAGTCTAACTTGTAGCGAATAAGCCACATAAATATAGGGATTATTTGATAAAATGCATTCGACTGGAGGACCAGGACTAGTTATCTTTACTGTTATTTTTATTACCGTTTTTTTGCTAACTGCTGCTACTGCAAGTACAACTACCACAACGGGTACTCGTCCATTGTTCTTTTAGCCGTTATTTAATTAGTCATATTTGTATACTTTTAAAAATAAAATGTGAATAAAGATTACAAATGCATTTGTATTATTTTGGGTAGTAAAACCAACTCCAGGGTCTTCGTGTGTTGGAAGGTGTAACCAAACGGAGGTTGTAGTGGGGGCCGAATGTCAGTGTCACCATGCATGCCAAAACCAGAACAATAGCAGTGGTGGACACTGTTGTAAGGTTTTACTATGAATAGATCTGAATATAAACGGATCAATGTATGATAATTTGATTATCAGAGTGAACTTTACAGGCCCTGATTATGTCAAGCTCTGTCACACGGTCACGGATGCAGAATTAGCCAAGCTATCTGAAGAACTACTGACTCTAGAAAAGGTCAACAACGTGGCTCCCTTGGTAGCCAAGAATTTGCAGGGAAAAACGAAGAATGGATCTCTTGCCGATGTGGCCACCTTACCGTAAGTAAACGGTCCGACTTGGTTTAAGATGTAGGTCTAAAGTTCTATTTAGAATCTGGAATGGATGGATCCCATTCGAGTTTTTCCGTTCAAATGTATTCTAATCCATGCTCACTCATAATGGACACATCGCGCGCTCTTTCTGGAGACCTTGCGCTCTTTCGGGACATATCGCGCGCCCTTTCCTGACACATTGCGCGCTCTTTCCTGACACATCGCGCGCTCTTTCCTGACACATCGCGCGCTCTTTCCGGACACATCGTGGGCGCACATTGTGCACCGACATTTACAGCCTCTTCGTTACACGCCAACACGCCCATTTACAACGGTTTATTCAATTTGATTATTCGAATTGATAAAATGGACCTTTTGAATAATAACCCTAATTTAGATTGTTGGCCGTGCAGCCTGCAGCTTGGGAACGCCCTACGATCGCCCTGCTTTCGAAACTTTATGACAACTACTACCCGGAAGTAAACCGGGCGGAGGAGATAAGCGACGAGGAACTTGGAGAAGAGGCAGCCTTTCTTGATGCCATATTTGGCACACCCCTTATGAAGCGACTTCAGACCTACCTCGCCTTCAAGGGATTCCCTACTGGAAGAGACCATTTTCATGAAATCTGGTTCGGCCTTTACTCGAGGAGTGGAGTTGTTTTAGGCTCTTCCGGATTCGAACACGTTTTTCTGGGTGAGATCGAGAATAATCGGACCGTGGGCGGATTTCATACTTGGAGTTATTTTGCTAATGAAGAGGCCAAACAGAGGGTCAATTACAGGGGGTGGATGAACGTTATCGACTTTGGAACGGTAAACGTTATCAATCATAATTATTGGTAGTGTAGGGTACTCCAATTCCGACACCCTCGTCACTATGGTCTTGTGCGTTGGGCGCGGGGCCGGCAACATAGCATAATGCCCAGGAAATTGGTGGCACCCCATACATAAAAAATGGGCATGCACACGCTTATGTGTGCATTTCACGAAGGGCGCTTATGGGCATATGCTTAGGGCGCTTTTGGGCATATTTCACGAGGGCGCGGTCATTGAAGAACCCAATTTATTTACTATTGGACCTTGACCACACCCACTCTTGGTTTAATTTCCAGAAGGGTTCAATCGTGGAACAAAACTTTGAATGGTTGGGGGCGCACAAGCCGATAAGTTCCATGTTCATTGGAACCAGTCCGGAGTTTGACCTAAGTCTGTACACCCTCTGCTGGTACGCCCGACCCGATAAGCTCTGTCCTGTGAGTCTTAATGGGAAAAAGGTCATGATAAACACACAAGTTATGAAGAGCCCTGCGGCTGCTGGGGGCAGGAAGTTTGTCTTTACAACTTATGCCGACCTCTCTGCCCCCGTTCCCAAGGGGGCAGCTAGGTAATTCACGCTCCTTTTAACTTTTTATCTTTTAAAAGTTGTGAATTTGTTCTGAGGAAACTATGCCATTGTTTTTTAATATAGCTTACCCACATCCTTTGGTGAATCCAGCCTCGTACTGGCATTAATTGGGATTTTGGTGCATTGCTCTCGCTAACAGTGTCTAAAGTACAGATGAGAGATGAATTCCAGTTAAAAGATTACATCCGATTTATGTTTTATTTATTTCTAACATCAATCCTTCACTTTAACAATTTAATCAAGGCATCAAGGATCAGGCTATACACTTCCCTACAGAAAATACATTGTAACAAATTTATTAACACTCTAGGTCTAATTATACTGTTACGTAGGTATGTTCCTAACTGTATCTCGATGCGTTACATTTTATCTCACAGGATTATCCTCATTATTTTAATAAATTACCTTAATATTATAGTTATCCCTTATCCGTCTACCAACATTTAATACGTTCAAGTCGTCTACAATAATATCCCAGGGATTCGCATTTTTGGCATAAGCCCTGCGGATGGGCCTTGTTTGGGTCAGAGTTATCCAGTCCGTCCGATTCCTTCAACGGTGTCTACAAACATTTAGTACATAAAGAAAAAGGGTAAAGGGAGGAAAGTTGAGTGCTATAAAAATTAGATATAATTTAAATCCGATATTTTGTAGACCAACTTTCTGAAGGGACTAACCTGTTTATGAGGATAAACATTGATATGGCACCTTTTACACTGTTGGCCCATGTTGGCCCAACTATTCCCCGACATCCACTTCCGGCTGCATTTCGAACACTTGTACTCTCCAAAACATCGTTTCTCCCCTTGATAAGGGGTCAGGCCCCGGCCCTTATTGCCTTTACCTCTTCTTGATACCTAAAATAAGTACCGTAAATCTAAGGAAAGTGATACTTTGAAGCATGATTAGCATGGAAGGATAAAGGATAAGGATACCCTGTTTAACATGTACAGGATCTATGCGGCTAAATTAACGCGGTGGGCTGATATTCGCGATTTTATGGTAGTTACAATCATCCATTTAGCACCACTAGGGGCAACCACTGGGGAGTACTAGGGTACAGTTGTACCCTTTAGTTTTTCAATGTACCCCCTCCAATTCCCGATAAGCCGTATCCTTTACATGTTAAGCAGGCACCGCCCAACCCAGCTTAGCCACACCCCTTCATATCCTTTGATGCTATTTCTACCCCCTGGTACCCCCCCCCCCCGTGGTTGCGCTTATGGTTTACCATAATTTAACATTTACTGAGCACAAAAATACGGAATTAATTTAAGCGTTTAAAGGTCACGAGCAACGCTTACCTTTTTCACCATGTTGGAATAACCCGATAAGGAAGGATTTAGGACAGCTTCACTTCTGTAGCTCAGAGTTTCCAAAAAACGGTTGAGGTTTTCACCCAAGTCGTTCTGGAATTTGAGATGAATCTGCTCCTATTCTACAGACATAAATGGTACAAAAAATAGTAATGCAGCTGGCAAACGTCCTTATAAACTACAATCTTTCAAACTCTTTGAAAACGCTTGAAAATAGTTGAATAATTAATACATATTGGTACAAGGGATTATGGGAGAGTTGGATGGAGATGGAGACGCGCTTTCTGCTATATTGTCGGTAAACTCTCAAAAGGCACGTCAGTACCGATCCAGAACCAGAATGCGTATTTTAACCTAGACAAAGACAAACCAGTCTCCCTGGTTAATGGTACCGTAAATACTGTAATTTAGGGAATAATACCTCCGTGTTGTAGTCTCAGGTGGTCACCCTGACCTTCCAGTCGCTAATCTTTATCAAGGAATCGGATTATTTCTGTTCAGATTCATAGATTACCGTGAGTGACATGAGCCTATTAGATTAGATTCAGCTGCGCTTATAAAAAGTAGGGTTATGGCTAAAAAATCAGGCTAGCAGATATATACCTTCTCCGAGATGGCCAAGAAGGTCAGGGGGCAGTTGGAGGTCAGCCATGTTTGTAAATGGGTCCACCAACTGTAGTATGACGGCATTAATTGCTAGAATTAGAGGAAATGTTCCAACAAAGACTGTTGGGTTGTGCCCAGAATTTGGTTGCGCAAATGGATGGTGCTTGACTTGACTTTTAGACACAACATTTATGCACTTCAAGTAACTAATTATAATGTACAAATCACTTTTACTTCTCGAAAGGTAAAAACTAGTAACAAAGTAGCCTTAAAAAAGGTTAATCCGGTCCGCCTACTCGCCTACAGTAGAATCCCACTAGTTGGCATTTTTCGCATAGATGCTGTGGATGGACCTTGGATTGGTCGGACACGTCCAGTCCATCCGGTGTTTCCAATGGTCTCTGGAAATACATTTTTTGACGGAAATTAGTTATTGAAAAAATCACAGAAATAATGTGGGTACCGATTGATTGATTTTATTTAAAGTTAAGAATGGATAGACTTGCCTGTTTATGAGGATAAACATTAATCTGACATTTAATACATTGTTGGCCCATGTTGGCCCAACTATTCCCTGACATCCACTTCCGCTTACATTTCCAACACTTGTACTCTCCAAAACATCGTTTCTTTCCTTGATAAGGGGTCAGGCCATCTCCCTTACCTCGTGCCTGCTTAAATTAAAGTACAACACAAACAGCTTCATTCCTTCAGGTTTTTACCATAAAAAAAGTATTAAAAACGCCTTATCGAGAGTAAAATAGATTTGTTTTTAGCGTGAAAAAGCATAGAGGAATTTTGAAGAAATTATAACCGGAAATGCCGTGTTTAACCCTATTTTTGTGACAAAAAACATGCGAGATTAAATTAGGATCTTCACTGAAGACCTGTTTCATAGAGTTTGTTATTTTATACATTCCTTTAAACAGTCCTTGATGTAGTGACCCTTTTGGAAGCACAGTTGGCAGACATAGGTCAGTGGGGGTCTTTTGTAAGGAGGATGATGATGGTGAGCGTTGTTGGCTAAACACAGTTTGCCCAGTTCGTCCGTCAGCTCATCTAAACAACGATTAGTTTACAAAGTCTTCAGCTTCAGCTTGAAAGATTGATCTCAGAAAGTAGAAGGATAAGCTTTATAGGCGCAACCACTGGGGGGTACGAGGGTACATTGTACCCGCTGGAATTCCCGATAGGCCCTATCCTTTACATGTTAAGCAAGCCCCGCTTAGCCACACCCGTTCATATCCTTTAATGCTATTTGTACCCCCTCCTCTGGTGGTTGCGGTTATGATAAACTTACAGAAACGTAACGAAATTAACAAGAATAGATATTGAAGGTATTTTAGTGGAATTTTGTAAAGGGTATTAATGAAATGCTTTACCTATGGATGCATTGGTGCTGAGGTAGGAGAGGCCTGATGTTAATTGGGGGTGGCCATAAGAGAATGAGTTGTTGCTGGAGAGGGTGTGGTGGTGATGGTGGGTGTGGTGGTGACTGTGCAATTGGGTCCGAAGGGGAGGAGGATTAGATTGGTACCTGCCAGTAGGTTCAAAATTGGAGTGGAATTGGGCTCCTCCAGCAAACCCAGAATTGTTGGAATATCCAACTGGATTATACCCAGTTGTTATTGTAGGAGGTAGGATGGAGTTTGAGGGGGTGTGGCTGCCTGAGAACTGGGTATGGTTTCCTCCACCAGTTGTAGAGTTCCATAGTTTGGATGGAGGAATCCCGTGGATCTAGGACATAGGGGGATACTTTTATGAGGGAAATATCTTGGAATATTCTTGCCGATGGAAATATTTGCAGGATTAATACTTTTTAGTCGGGTAGTAGTACATAAAGGACTGCTTTAATTTACTATTTTGTCAAATAATGAAACACTGCTAACGCGTAAAGAAACCTGGCTAATTCTATGCATTAAAATTCGGTAGGAACTCATTGTTCTGAATTTGGGAAAAACACAGTGTAAAGTTTGTACTTACTTTAATGCGATGACTGCAGGAAAAGTTTTACTTTTTGACTGTAATGCAGGTTTTTTTGTAAGTTCGGAAACACTTTTTACCCAAAACTAACTATGCTTACAGGAATATTAGTAAAGAGAATTTGAACTCTGACCCCTGCATAAAAAGTTACCTGATTTTCCTGGTTGACCCCCAGGGTAAGGTAAACCCAGTTCATTAGCTGGTTATGCGGCTGGATATGTCCCTGTCCCCTGATCCCTTGAGGACCGTTAAGCGTTCCTCCAGGACACGGCATCTTATACTAATTATTTATACCACCGCTGGCCTCGCCGACCGGCTTTCCACACCTACTCTACTCTAAAGTGTACGGAATCTTCCAAAAAAAACTCGGGTAGTAGTAACTAGTAACACATGAAGATATGTGAGAGATGGTCGTTCGTATGTGGATGGTAGTAGGATGGTGTTAGTGCCTGAAGGAAAGATCCGAATCCGGGCATTCTGATGTATTTCATCCAACATTAATACCGAACATCAGCTAACTCATTTAATATATCCTCCTAGCCTCCTATAACTTTTAAAACATACTGATTTCCAGAAATAGAACACGTTGTATTATTAGCTTAATTCTGAACTCATTTGTATTCGTGTATCAGTGAGATGGGGAAAAGGCATCGCCATATGAAACCATAAGCTTTGTAATACACTCGGAACTGTTGACTTTTCTACTACTCCAAGCTAAGATTTAAGTATAGTTCTGAGGTTGCATATTGCTGGGAAGATGACAAATGCATGGATAGGAAGCTATTTATGTGGCAGGAAGGACTGCTCCAGATGAAGTGACAAAGAAATGTGTCATTTACCCTAAAGTCCGGTCCATATGCCGCCCCCGGTCGTATACCGCCGTTACGTATTGACTGCAGACTTTTGATATTCAGATTTTTCATGCTACTAAGCGCAACCCCGCTCAGTGGCCGCATATGAATTTTTCGTATTACGAACATATCATCGTGGCTTTAGATAAATAGATTCAAGATAAAAATATTATCTCATTAGCCTATCTACGTAAGTAGTCATAAGATAACTTGTTTTTATATAGGGGTGGTTTTAAACAAAATGAGGTTTAAACAAACCCTCCTGGAATGGCTGGTCCTCCCTCTGCAACCCCCCCCCTCCCCCTCCCCTTTCGCGATGCACTCTCACCCCTGGGGGATGAAAAAATACTGAAAAATAATTTATTCTGTGACCCCCGACCCCGTAACCTTTGACCCTCCACTTGTGGATTATTTTTTTAAATATATATTTAATTATTTTTGTTAATATTTAGAAGTTATTACATAAATAAACCTGCCAGTTGCTAGTTGCTGGCTAATTTTATATAAATCTACTTAATTTTTTACTTCTTTTCTTAAAATCTACTTAACGTTTTACTTCTTTTCTTAAAATCTATTTAATTTTTTACTTCTTTTATTAAAATCTACTTAATTTTTTACTTCTTTTATTAAAATCTACTTCATTTTTTATTTCTTTTATTAAAATCAAACTTCGTTTTTAACTTCTTTTATAAAAATCGAGCTTCCTTTTTAACTTCTTTTATAAAAATCAAACTTCATTTTTAACTTTTTATTTTTATTCCTCATTTCCGTTGCTAATTTACTGCAACCAAAAAGCACATGTGTCTAAACGACCAGGTGCATGTCATAGACAACTAAAAAATCAGCAAAAACCAGTTTCCGTTCACTTGCTGAAGTTCAACGGCCAAGAGAACAACAATTGCACCTGGGATATAAAAATTATTCGACCTTGCAACTACTTGTTGGTTTTAGTTTATGCAACTCTGTCTTTGGGTTATTCGTTCAGCAACGTTGATCAACAAAGTTGTTTTTGTCAGACTGTCACTAGGATGAGCACCAATCGCCTTACAACCTCTACGGCAGAAGCAGTCTAACATTGCCCCCAAATCTTAACATACCCCAAAAAATCGAAAAAATTATTAACTTAAAAACACCTTCAAACACTTAAAAAAATCAGTTTTGAAATTTTGAAAAATTTATTTGTTTAGAAAATGATGGATAACGATTGAAAAATCATTGAAGTCACGTCTAAATATGGGTTTGAATACCTGGTTGTGTGGTTTGTATTAAAAAATGATTTTTTAAGCGAAATTGGGTTTCAGGTTAAGAAGAAAAACTACATGATTCAAATTCTATTGAAAAGCTAAACAGGTATACATAGAGGCTATAAAAATAAAATAAGGTTAATATATCATGCTAAATTCTGTACGGATTTTACGGTCGGTACGGAAAATATTTGCTACATAAATTCCGTACGGATATTAGTTGCCACATAAAAGTCCGTACGGACAATAGTTGCCACATAAAAGTCCGTACGGACAATAGTTGCCACAGTAAAGTCCGTACGGACAGTAATTGCCACATAAAAGTCCGTACGGACAGTATTTGCCACATTAAATTCCGTACGGAATTTACAGTCCATACGGATAATATTTCCTCTATAAATTGCACACGAATTTTGTAGTGGTCGAGTCAGTTTAGTTTAATACTCCAAGTGGATTCTGTTGGATTTTATGTACCTAGTTGGATTTTGTTGGATTTTGTATACCCAGTTTGAGTTTATTGGATTCTGTTGGATTTCATGTATCTAGTTGGATTTGGTTGGATTTTGTATACCCAATTTGAGTTTATTGGATAAACTCAAATTGAGATAGTCCAAATGGAAACTTCGCCCCTAATGTATTTGGTCTACAATTTTGAAATTAATTGTGCTTACGATCAGCATGTTTGTTAACAATTTCGCTCGAGTAAAATTGCAGAATTGGTTTCAAAACCATTTCAAGTTATTACTTTATACATTTGAGATTTTTATGGCATATTGTCTGTTAGGTATGCTCAACTTCGCTCGAGCCGAAATTCGAAATTCGACGCCTTAGCCTTTAATGTTTTAAAATTATTAATGCAGTTCGAAAAAAGCGAAAAAACCCCTTGAGACAGTATTGCACGTTTTACTGAAGTCTTAATAAAATTAATCTACCTCACTTAACTACCGCCCTTCTTTAGCATACCGCCCCCTTTTTTCCTGCAAAAATGTTCACCAAATTCACTCTATTAGCCGCGGCATATAGGCGGACTTTAGAGTGGACTGCCTAAAAAAGAATAACATTAGTGTCGGGTTTGATTTGAATTTCATTATTTTATGTTTCCAGAAGACATGACCATTTCATTTATAAATATTCCGTCTGCGATGGATAGTAAAACTATTATTGCTTAGAGCCTATAGGAGCTCCCAATTCAAAGTTTGATAAAGATATGGTGGAAAAAGACCTCTGAACACAACACATTGAAGCATGTACCTTATTCTCTGTCGAAACCGTTTACTTTACGTATAGCATGATTTCCCATATTTCCCACATTTGATCAATTGTGAGACGATGTAAAACTTTAATCAAAAGTTGAAACGAAATGATAAATTCATTTAGTTTAATTGTTGTTTAATTAAAGAGAATATTATGTTATGTCCATTCGAGTATTGTTAATCAGGAGTTGATTTATTGGGTTAGTTTATTTTTAGTACGATTAGGTGGAGGTTAGGCAAAAGGGGGCTTGTCTTATTCATACACAATAATTAATATCATATATCAAGAATATTCGTTGATGTAATCCCACTTTCGTATACTTGTTCAACTCCGAAAGCATTTGAAGACGCATTTAAAATTTAAAGTCCCCAGGGACATAATCTCAACACAAAACCTGCTACGTTGTGACGGATTGGTATAGTGTATATAATGTAAGGTAGTGTAGGGTATGTGATGTGTGTAAGTAATGTATATATGTGATGATGATGATGATGATGAGGATGAGTGGAGGACGAGGGGTGAGGTTGATCCAACCGAACCCTAAGCCTGCAGTTCATCCGTGGAGTTTGGAGAATAAACGTCTAATTGTTATTGCTGTAACCCCGTGTGTCGTCTCCATTATTCCGCATACGCATCCCCATAAAGAAGGTCACAGGTCAGGTCAACGAACTGGAATCAGGAGAGGGTAAAGGGTAGGAGATCGAGTAGGGTAACCACCTCTTTATTTATAACGTGTACTGTATTTATTTGTAGGAGACACTTTAACAGGATATTATACGTAATCAAGATGTCTATTCATTCCTTAAAATATTATTTTAGTTTTTATTAAAATTGGAGCTTCATATAATATCAACTGCACATGGAATCCAATCCAATTCTGACTTTTCTGACTGACGATAATTCTGAAGTGGATTAATTGCATTGCTCGCTCGTTATTAAAAATTAAATTATAAAATATTCAAGAATTTTGTCCGACGATTTATTAGCCTGATTAGAGTAAGCAATTGGGCAGATTGGTTGTTCAATTCAAACCTAATATTTGGTAGATTAGTAAAAAATTAAGGTGGATAATTAACAAAGGAAAGAGTTTTTGATTAATTCATATGGGATTTCGTAAATATTGCGTACTATTTGGCTGACTTTCTCCAGTTTTGCAGGTTAAATACCTTGGCTCATTTAGTATTAAATTTCCGAGGAGCTAACTCTGTCTTATCATGAAAGCATCCACTGTTGTTAAAGTTTGGTGTAATGTGCATAACTCACTCGGAAGAGGACGATTCCTGAGGAACAATTTAATGGGTAAAATGACAGATGAAATCCTGTTGATTTTGGAGTTTAACAAACGGTTGTACAGCTACTTGTGGAAATATCCATTTGAAGTGGACGTGCAATCCTCCTGCCCTCTTCGTCACGTTGGGGGTAGTTGGAGAGAGGTCCGGTATTTCATTTGTTCGATAAGCATCGTGATCATGACCCTGGGGGTCGGGTCCTGCATCTTCCTACTCTTTAGAGAGTTCCTGGTTGACCTTCGACCTGGACAGCGTTTGGGAATCATTCCTCTAGGTATGAGCTTGCTATTAGGATTCTTTGGACTAGTAACGACGTATCTGGCTGTCCTTGCGGTCAATTTTGGACATGAAGCTCCATGTATTCTCCAAATCCCCGTACTGTCCGCATATTTGAAGCAGGGTAAGAAATCTACTATAAACGCAACCACGACCCCTCAAATAGCATTAAAAGATATGAAAGGGTGCGGCTTAGCGGGGTTAGGTGGGTGGGGCCTGCTTAACATGTAAAGGATAGGGCTTTTCGGGAATTCATGGGGTGCAGTGGAAAACTACGGGGTAGAAATGTATTCTCGTACCCCCAGTGGTTGCGCCTATGAAAGCTACAGATTATTTATTAAAATTTGTACTGTTAACACTCTTGAGCTTCTTAACTTTTGCATACAAGAATATATATTTTATAGCAAAGGAAAGGTCGTCTTGGAATAATGGGGCCGGTGAAAGTGTGGATACGAAGCTGCTGCTACGTATTATTGAAGGGCTGTGCTACTTTTTGGGAACCCTACCGCCGTTCCTTACACCTACGGCCGTCCTTCGAAAATTGGATCCATTCACAAACATAGCTGACCTCCTGCTGACCCCTGACCTTATGGACCATCTCGATGTTTATCTGCTAACCAGAGCTGTAGCCATGACCCTTGGGTTCATCTGCGTAGCTGAAGGTTGTAGAATCATCTCATTCTCTATTCTCTGGATGCTGTTGGCCGTGGCTAATCTGATGGAAGTTCTGGACCTACTGAAAAAAGAGGAAGACCTATGGAAGAAACGTCCATGGAGTCACGTTCCAAAACTTCAAATCTGGACTGGGGTCTACCTGGAGCTGCAGAGCGTGTTGGGTAAAACGTTTAGATACTTTGGGAACGCGATGTTGGTGATGCATTGGAATGGAGCTGTGGTCATAGTCCTTCCGGCTGTTGCTATTTTAAGTTTTAGTCATAAAATACCAATATTCATATTCCCTTTTTTGTGGGGAATCCTTCTGCCCGGCATTTGTATTGTGGTATTCATGTACTCAAAACTCATAAGAATTGTGACGGACTCGATGGAGTTGTTGCGATTTTGGAAACTTATG
>JAQFZX010002129.1:0-21592 GCA_034682405.1 Hydroisotoma schaefferi | reverse complement strand
TTGTATACTTAACTTATCTACAAAACTACTACTGCTTCTATTAACCTTTAAGTTCAGCAACTTCTCTTTCCAAAGTGTTGTAGAAACAAAAGACAGACTAAACATAACCTCCAGCAAGCTTTTAGCATTTACGGTTTGCTGGAACCTTTCGTTATGTGTGTCCTTATAAAAGTAACAAGGAAACCATCCTACTGCTGCTGCCTACACAGTTTTTGTTGCTAATGATTCCGTAATTTATCTGGAATTCTCCCATTTACACGCTAAATTACAATTCTTGCCTCAAAAGCACGTTATAACAGCTCAACGCTAATGGAGTAGAGCTAGATGCATGATAATATACGGATGTATTATTCGTTTACTATACTAGAGTTTATTTTGGATTTTTTATAGGAGAATGGTCCCGGACCGACGTTAAGTCAGCTCATCACTCCGTTCTTAAGGATCGTCACCGCAAAGTGATCATCATTCTCTTGGGAGACCTTCCAAGCAAAGACCTAGACCCGGATATCAGACTCTATCTTAAGAACCACACATATCTCAATTGTGAGGATAAAAAGTTCTGGGATAAGTTAAGATACGCTTTACCCGATGTAAAAGTGAAAGCGCCCCTTTTTCGTGGGACACATGGCAGAACTAGTGCTCATAATAATTCACAACATCGATCTTCAGCACCGCCCCCACCCCCTCATTATCAATACCCTCATCATCATCAACCCTCCCCTAATCTTTCACAAAGTCTCAACCACCATCACAATGGTAATAATAGTGCAAATCCTAATACCCTCCCAGCCCACACAATGAATGCTCTGAATGCTTTAAACAGCGTGATGCATTCCAGTAGTTCTGGGAACAATACTATGACAAGTGGCAGCGTTAGTATCCCTAATATCGTCCCATTAGTGACCACAGGGACAGGGTCTGGGTCTCAACGAGCTCATAATCAAAGGCAGTACCATAGCATTGTGAATAATAGCGCAAATCCTAATCGACACGTTGCAGTGCACATATGACACAGGGAGTACGTAGGATATTCACCTTCCCCGGTATGATGATACTCTTAAAGAATGACTTTAACGATTGCCAAGAAATATTAATTATGCATATTGAACTTTTCACATTTTTGTACTTAAGATTTCGTTTCTATTTTTAAGACTTAAATGCAAGTGATATTTAATTTTAGAGTATTTCCACGAATAGCTTAAGTGAGTATTGTACAATGTTAAACGTAAAACTGTAATGTTGTAAAGAGCTAATTATGTCGACGCAGTGTTTTAAGTGTGCGATAATTTTTTATAAAAACTAGCATATACCCCTACCGATTACCGCTAGAGCATAGCATATTATCGCCGGTGTCTTATTGTGAAATAAAACAATATGAAATAAGTTGAATGAAATTTCATGAGCTTTCAATTTCTTGATTATTTTCTACTTCGATGAGAACAGCATATACGATTTATTTTGTACCTGAGCCTCATTTATCGATCACTAGAAATGTCATCATCCTTTACTAATTCTACTTTCACAACAATAGACAAAAGATTGGAGATCTTCGCAAAAACTGCTTTATAAAAACGTTCTCTTGCCACGTTTCTGTACTTAAATTATAGCTTAGTTAGTGGCTGGTGCAAAATCATCTTGACACGTTGAAATTGAACCTTTTCCTTGAGAAATGAAACGTAAGCCTGATAAAAACAAAATACCTAGCTAACTTTCTTTTCCATAAATACTATTACCACCATCAAATACAGTTAATCAGACCCAGCATCAAGTACGTCGTTCACACTTTAGCCTTGTTAGGATATTTATTTATTTCTGCTTGTCAATTTAGTAAAGTAATCACATTTTTACAACTTGTTATCCTCTCACAGCTCATTTGCATGGCTGTATAGAGTGCATTAGTTGCCTGTAAAATTTTGTAAAGCTAGTAGAGCGAGACATACTTAACCGGTATCGATATCAATTTCAATCAATTAAAAGGAAAACAGTTCGTTTTATTTATTACCTTGTTCCTGATTCGCAAACTTAATTTCCCATCACTCACACACCTCCTCGATTCATAAAACGCTTTATTATTTGATTTTTACAACCTTTGTTATGACTTGAGCTGTGTGCTGGCTGGCTATGCAAAAAATAATCCACTTTCAAATACTGAAGCACAACGTTAAGTTTCTAATCTCCTTCCATTTCAATTGTTTCCACTCCCATATAAGAGCATAAGCGATTTCATAAAGATCATTTACACAACATTATAAAATGTCGAATATATTCGTTTTGTAGGTTGCATTCGCACCGGATGCATGATTCGGTCATCACTTTATGTCTTATACATTCTGCTCTTCTTAATGTTAGGATCTTCGAGAATAAGTTTGTAGAATTGCAACTCATGACTTCTCGTGACTTGTGAATCATTTGTAGAAATCAAAACGCAATGGCAACAATATGACCAGCCCTCCTAGCCTGTTTTTCATCTATTGTCCTTATGAGTAGATATGCAATAATATTCTGCTATATCATCATCAATTACTATTATCAAATCCTCTAGCTGGGAAATGACTGCAGTATTACAATGATTGTGATTAATTGCTGGTAATTGTCGGGTGGAGAGAGAATTAATAGTAGCTCAAGAAAGTGAATTTCAACTAAGTATCTCTACGAAATCAAAATTATTATATGCTGTCTGGTTCATCATCGCTCACTAGGATAGAGCAGAGCTATTGATCAGTATTTTCAGAAACCCGATCTCTTTCCTAATACAATTAGGCAAACTTTTTGAAGAGATATTAAATGAGCCTCAACTTAGAACTTTTCTAGGGAGTTATTATTATTACAGACTACCATTTCCGCATGCCGTATTTACTATGGCGCAACGTTAGGTAGTATAAGAAATGTTGATTAAGGACACCCTTCCCTCTTTCTCCTACAATTAGACACTTTTCTTATTCCAGAACTTGGGAAACTTTAATTTCCCAACTTCTAAATTTAAGCGTTTAAGCCAAAACCACAATTTTCTCTACGGCTTTCCAGTACTTTTACAAAATTTAAACAACCGAACCCTACCACCTACAATCATCTAAAGGTATCATTACAGGATGCAAACTATTTATAACCTCAAAATAATTGCTAGGTTCGTCCCTCAATCATCCCGATATCTTGTCGATAAACCTCATTTTCAAGTTAAGTAATAACTAAATAAACAACAACCATCCTAAAATAACTAGCCCCACCACGTAATATATTGGTCAAAGACCGTGGTGTGATACCGTCCGCCATGCATTACATACACTGGTAATCAAACTATTATAGTTTCGAACCGACGTAAAAAATGTATATGCTCCTTAAGTAACTGACTGTTAAATAATTTTTTCAAACAAGGAATGGGGCCAGGGAGCATAATCCAAAATATGTTCTAATTAGCCAATTTTCATCGAACTTTAACGCAAGAACATAATTCTAATCCAACTTGAAGCAGTTACAGGTATCTTTTGGCAAAAATGGATATGATAAGAAAACCTAGTACTGTAATATATCACTTTCTTTAAAATTTATGGAACTTTAAGCCACTCAACGCTATAATATGGTATCACCTTTCTTTCATACATAAACTTGTAGGTATCTTTATATCCAATTCTATATTATAGGAACCAACTTCAACTTTGGGTCTCCTTTTCAATCCGTTAATCAACACCGAGTTTCGTATGTCTACTTCTAGTTTTATCAGCCTCAGGCTGAATTTAAAACCAACATAAAGAAAATACATTCCTTCATCATGGATTAAGCAGCATCCATGCTATTATACTCGCTCGGTTGGTGTACATACACCCTAGTTCCACCATTTTATAGCCCTTCTGCCTTTTACTACAATAGAAAATACAAGGTCCCACTTACTTAAAGCTTACAGAATGCCTAAATCTCCAATCGTCTTCTTAACTCAGCTGCAGATCTAATTTTAATTAATTTGAGTGCCTCCTCGTCATTTACTCACTCGTTCATCCCCTTTATATTATACACACTACTCATCAACATCAATACTTTGTCTTCACTGTGATAAATACCAACTAAACTACAAGTAACCTAACTTTATGTAGCTGGTACCTAAGCAGCGTTTGTCGCGTCCTCGAGTTTAACCCTAACCCTCTCTGCGTTAGAAATGAGTGAGTGAATAGTTGTTAGAAAACACAGTTGGTTTAGTTCAGGCCTGTTGATTTCATCCCATCTATCTCACCATCATCATCCTTTAATTCCTCCACCTTAAAGCTATTTATTCAGAGGCTCTTGCCTATTTGTTATCGGTCAGTGGGGGACCATGACCATTTCTTGTGGATAAAAATGATCAACACTTCTTAATGGGCAATGGGTATTCTCCACTCTTACTATCCTATCTTTCTGCTATTTTAGACCTACAAGTAGGTAGAACAGAAGAACCTGAGTTCAGAATAATTTTCTATTTGCTAATACGAAACAATTAAAATAATTTTGTATACGGTTAAATCAGATCAGACCGTTTCTTTAATATTTTAGCAAACACAATTTCTGTAACTCGGTGCACTGCGTATGAAATCTCATTTAGCTTGGGATACTTGAATTACTATACACATGTGATAGTGGATTTCAGCTTTGTGGCTTTAAGTTCTCTAAATTTTTTGAACTGCCAGACTTCTAATTGTGTAATTAATGAATAATGGTTTTCGTGACCAGGCTTAGCTCAATCAGTCAATCGAAGTCGTCGGTCGGTAAGTAGGACTCAAGGCTTTAGACAAAACACAGTACACCGGCAACAGCATGAGGAGCTGGAGCTGAGGGAGCTGGCGATTAACCCTCTTTAATAATATTGACTACACGTTTAGAGACGATGATAAAGAAAAAGTTATGTATTCCAATTAAAGCGTAGTATTATTGGTTTGGTTAAAAGAGTCACGGCAGCAGATCGTCCATAAAAACAAATTATGAAAATGCATCGCTTTCAATTCCATTTCGATTTCATTGATATTTAATATCCCTCTATTCCGTCTCTAGTTCAAGCAACATTAGCTTTTTAACTAAAAGGTATTGAATAGAGAGTCGTGTTGTCTTTATGTCACCAACAAGCAAGGAAGGGCTGCTCTCGTCAACTAAGGAAGTTTTTATTAAACTTTTCCCCCTTGCTGCAAAAGCGAAAGGGATAATATTTACGGCTGAATAATAACAAAATCATCTTAATATTAAGTTCTAACTATACCGTCTAAGTACACGGATACGTAAGACGTTGAGAAATAATGTACGCACAAAAGCGTTCAATAAGGCATGAGCCAATAGAAGAAATTAAATGACAAACTCGATCTAAAAGAACTAAACTAAAGGATCAAGATGAAAGAAAATAACACAATAATACAACTCCATCGGAGCCAAAGACATACATTCTAGAATCAAACCATTTCGTTTCAATTTGCATTTGATTCAATTAATGAAAAAAATGAAAGGAAACTGATAAAGGAAGGTAGACTAAACTAAATTCATGATGAGTTCTCAAAAGAGAGAGAGAACAAAGTGACAGTCAGTTGACTTTTTTTTTATTCCTGTAGTTTTTTTTAAGTGGGAAGCTTGTCCAAGTAAGAAGTAAGTGGGATGTTCTGACGCCCATCTCCGAAGGTAAGAATTAGTCCTGCTCCTATACAGCCTCTCCGGTCCTTCCTTTCCATAATCTCACATTACATTAAGTAACTTCCAAACGAATCTAATATAACACTACTGTACTGAAACTAAAGAAGAATTTCCCGTCTGAATACTGCTACTACTGACAGTAAAGTCTCTTCTGTAAGAAAAAAGTGAGACGGGCCTACAGACCGGCCGACAAAACGAAAGGAAACCGATTGACACAATAAAAGTCAAGATGGATATTTTATAACCACAGTTGGTTCCATAAACGCAACCCAGTTGATTTTAGTTATCTTCAAACAAACTTGAGCATTTGAATGAGTTCATTTATGTTAAGGCCGGGGAGATAACAAGGTAGTTTTTTTAAGAATAAAGACCTTTCTAGATGCAAAGAAGCTAGGTTGGGGAGGGTTTGGATTGTACACAAGCTAGCTATGGGTTAATAAGGATATCCGAATTATAAGTGAAACGGTTATACAAAGGTGATGTCGAAATTATAGACTTCTTTGAAATTCAACGCATTCCTTTATTCTGACCGCAGAATTTTGTTTCAAGCTAATAAATCTTAAGACACTCGGATACATATTAATCAGTGTTAATTGGAATACACAATAAAGTTTTATTGCAGTTTAAATATTATGTTACGAGTTACATCATCTCTTGGGGGCTTGTTCAGTCACTCTCGCTATAGTCAGTCAATAACTGATTGCAAAACTTTAGAAGGACCGTATAACTTTAGCTGTTACTGCATAAGAGCAAAGCACACCCACCACTAAAAGTTTCTACAAAGCATAAAAAGCTTTGAGACCATTGCTGCTGCTCTGCTACAAAGAATTTTAAGTGGTTGCTCAAGATTGATTCTATTGATTTTCCAACTCGGATTGTCTCCAAAAGAAATCCTTGATTTTGATTATTATTCTTAATCAAAGGAAAAGGATGTAAAATATGGGATGAATGGCCATTATTAGATTTACAAACAAGGTTTGCCAATGTCATTTTTGATGAGATTTCATAAGTCACCACAACAGGTAGAAGAATCCCGTGCCCAAACTCGTTTAACTCTAATATAAAATAAAATTTAACAGCCCCTTATGCTGAAGTATGCAATTTTTGCTCGATAGTTAGTATCATGATTTTGATTTAACGAAAGTGACAGTGAAATCCAAGTATTAATGAATAAATCAGATTATAACCTTATTTGTCATCCTTCGGTAATTCATCCAACCACTAAAGCATTAAACAGGATTAGCCAGGATCGCTTCATACTCTAAAATGTATCTAACCTTAACCTTAACGGAGATAGCATCACTATAAAAATTCAATATTATATTTAATTGGTAATGATAACCTAATAACTATACAAGTAAGTAATACAACCGTCACCGTAGCCACACCACACACAAGCTACCCAGCGGTATTTCCAGACACTGCTATTTAATTTCTACGAAGCCCAGCAACACAATAACTATCATTATTGAAACCAACAACGCAAGGACAAATGGAACAACATCCATCTTTTCCATTTCATCCCCTCTCCTCGCTGGATTTTGAATAGTTCTTTGTCTATTTGTCTTCTAGTCATTTTAGTAGCTACGTTCTATTCATCCCTATTGAAAATGACTGGCTGACTTGTCTTGTTCTGTCATTCATTGGCATCGTATTATTCGATGAGTCAGGAGATTCATTGTACTCCCTTCATCTAATCTAGTCTCTCATCTTTTCCCTTTCATTTCAATTCAATAAATTCATGTTTAAATCTGACCATCTATCCACATCTAGAATCAATCTATCTACCTATCGCTTTTGGAACAACCTGGGAATCCACCGGAGTTGAATTTGAAACACTACTGCTTCCATTTAAAAGTATGCTGATTCCATGTTTGTAGATATTGTCCGAATGCATGGAAGTTGATTATTTTACAGTCGCTGACAACTGTGCATATGTATCCTTTTCACTCATTCTGCAAACTAGTGACACAACGTCCCTAAACTCTGAAAATGCTCAAAGCTGATCAGGATATGAGAAAGAAGGCAAGTAGTTATTACTATTCTTAATTTAAAATACCATCACGACACCGGAGTCCGTGTCAACAAACCCCTTCTCAAGCAGTAAAATACCAGTCAAATTAATACTGCTTAGGTAAACTGCCAGAAAACTATGATAAACGATGGGTTTACGCACACCGAAATAACAATATTTAGTACCCCACAATAACTTGGGATTCCTCCACAATTTTTACGACAATCTCACCAACATGCTAACGATAACGACACGACAATCTACCTCCCTTCCCATCAGGGAAGGCAGTCCGTCACAGTCTCAATATACAGTAAATCAAACCATTGTTTGTTAACAGCACAATAAACGGTGTAGACTATTAACTCCCATGTAATTATTTGCAAGCCTATTGTATAATCCAAAATATGTAAATTTGCAAGTATGTAATTTGATGCTAATCACAGTTTCCCTTTTTCCTAGTTAATTGGCTAAAAGTTTCTTAACTCATCCTATTCAACCCACATCATGTAGCTGGTATTGCAGTAGGAACTGAAAACAGTGTACAAGTAATGCTTTCCATCATCTCATCCCATGAAAAATACCGGACTGACTTCCTCGAGTACGCAGTCGAACAATAGGATATGGTTTGAAATGGACCGAGTTAAGTTAAAACCGAGTCAAGCAATTTATAACTACACTTTTCCCCCGCAATAAACAAATTCAAAGGTGCCTTGCGTACCCCTAACTGTAGTCAACTAGCAGTCTTAATTAATCTAAAATCTACACACTACACAAGAAACCTTAAAACGAGTTAAAAGATTGCTCTCATCCTTTCAGCGGAATACGATGAGCTGAGGACTGAAAAAGCCACTACTTTTCCACGCAAAATAATACAAGTCATAAATCATTTTCAGAGAAACTCTTACGGTCTCTGGCTAACAAGAAGTGTATAGTAGCATTTAATTTTATACGACAGAAGTAACAGAACAGCAGAACCGTTTCTGTCTCCCGTTTCCCACACTCGCTCTTCGTCTCATATCAGAGCGGATCCTAGACGGGAGACGAGAAGGAACTAAACTACGAATGAGTAGGTAAGAATTATCGCGTCATAAAAGTGACACGAAGACAATAATCTCGTCATGCTGCTACTCATATCATGAAACAATAGCCTGAAACTTTAGATTTACAAGCCTATCAAACAGGTACTTAATTCCAGTAAAGGCCAGTTACTTTTTTGCCCACGCAACTTCATACTCCATCCTCCAACCGGCTGATCGTATTAATAAGAGATTTCTAAATGCCAGTGGTAACTTAGGCACTGTTACCCGAGCAGAGGATGGAAATTAAACTCGAGAAAACAAGGTTTACTCCGTTTATCCGCAGGTTGGAAGATGTGCTGATATATCCCACAAAAAATACTGACAGGCAGACTCACAAATTACTGAAAGTAAAGTAGGCACATGAGTTTTAAGCAAAAATCCTGCTTCTGTTGCTAGTGGAAAACCACAAAAAGTGCATAGTTCAACAAGACTCTCATCATTACAAACTAGGTACAATGAAAGGGAGGAAAAGGTTCTAGTTAATCACAATTATTACATTTCTTTTAATCTTGTGTACATATTTATTATTTAAGTTTAAACAACCAAGCTACACTTAAAGCAGTGGAAGAGAAAAATCGAGTTCTGAAAACAAGAAATGAGGCCTACCCCCATGCATGTGTCTCTTCTTAGTTTAAGAAGATTCTTCTTGCGATTTATTATCAAAATCAGTCAAGTACACAGAGTATAAGCGATCAAACAAGTACACAATAAAGTCAAGCTTGGCATGATAATAGTAATAATAACATCCGAAATGTACCAAAACGCTTTAAACCGCTGGTTTCCACTAACGGCCTGCTTAGAGGAAATGTTAATCGACTAGAAATAATAATAATTTCTCGACGTAATAATTACCTGTGAAAAATACGAGCAACTCCTGTACTTTTAATAATGAAGAAGATTGGAAAAGATATAAAAACATCACTATCATGATGATGAATGAATGATGGGAGTCACTAATAAATACATAAGAAAAAGTTTTTTTAAACATAAGATATGCCAAAGATTTCAGCTAAATACATAAGTATATGGGTGAAACAACCAATAACAAGCATTCAACAAGGGCTTACTGCTGCCAATATAAATGCTTCCACTGAACAGCCATATTTTGGTTCTTAATATTAAAATGGAATCACCAGTCTGTTTCTTCTACCTACTACTACTACTACTTATTACATGAAACTCCTTCCAATGTAAACTATACTACTAAAAAGCAGTATTAGTAAAGAAAGTTACAATAAAACAAATGTATATCGAAACCCAAAACCTGTCCATAACTAGCCTCTTTCTCGTGCAGGTTTATTACAACTAGGCAAGCAAGGCATGTCGTAAGTAAGTAATAGGTATGATAAGATGGATAGATAGCTGATGATAATGCTAATCCGCAACAGCTGAATGGTTAACTAGCGTCGTCGTAAGCTAAGACAAGTTTCTAAGAATTCCTGCCGGGAAACGGATTACATATTAACAGATCTTGCACATAATAATTTTTCATCGAATGCATCAAATAATTGCTCTTCTCGAACTAACCAGCAGCAACGAATCATACAGGATTGGATTGGAAGACAGACAATTTAGTGGGTATTTACATTTTCTTGATTTCAAGCGCGATACGATTTTTTTCTAAATGCTTTAATACGAATAATCATGCTTGGATGATGTACCAAACGTGGAGTTGAATCCGGTAGAACTTTAGTAAAGCATCGTGAAACATACATTAGGAATGTTTCTATAGGTTGTACATTGGTACTTTAGCTGTCTATTTTATTCTGCCAATGCATTTGTCTAAAAATGAAAAGATCTACACCATTTATGTATTGCAAGAGTTAAAAACTGCAGCTCATCACTTCTACATAGTAGTATTAGTAAAGCAATCATACTGTTTTCCACTCACTCAACATCCCATGTAACAAGATAAACTAGCCTGACTTAGCCAGCAACTATAACATGCACCTTCAACTACTGAAGACAAAATTAATAGAATTTAACTGACTACTTGGATGAGGACTTAGGCAGATCCACAAACGGCCACATTTTTAGCTATAACCGGTTGCACAGGCTGAGATGAAACAAAGCCATAGGAAAAATTCAATTCTTAATAAACATTCCATTTGAAGTATCATGTTTCGTTAAGATGGGAAGGCAGTCAGATGAATAAAATATGAGAAAATTCCCATTAAGCCTTTCCTTCGTGATGGAACAGGTATCGTTACGTAGGATGTGAGCAGTGCACTTATATTCACTTTCAGGCTTGCTGACGCAAAATTATTCCATGATAATATTATAATTTGATGTTCAGAAATATGTAAAACAAGACTCGCTAATTTAATTCGTAGATTATTTGCTGCCAAAGTAGTAGTAAGTACTGTCCGTGGCTTAAAGACCTCTGCTACATGATTAACGAGCCATTTATCCACGGTTTTTGTCTAATTAGTCATGGTAGTTAGATCTTGATTAAATCCTATCCCTAGGTCTGCTCCGATGACTAAAATTAAAAAGACTGCACTAGGTAGATGAATAAAGGTAATAATTTCAACTTTATCAGTTGTTAGCAACAGCTTGAACTTCGCCAAATTATTGCATACTTTAAGAGAAGTATCTTCTTTAAAGTTAAAGTATATTGACAGAAAAAAATATAGGATCATACATATAAAGTTAATTACTCTGTATCAATTTTATATTTGGATGACATATCCTAATAATAATTGCTATAACCCACCGTGCATCCTTAATGGTTCAAAAATTAAATGATCACTTCCACCACCGCACCACATGCACAACTATTGCACATTAAAAACAGAATTTCTAGCGTTGCATTCAGTAACAATATCCGCAAGTGATGAAAATAAGCCAACTTAATAAGTATGAAGAATGTAAAAATAGTGAACCGAGAAAATGCCGTGAAATAATACAACCTGTTTTAATGACCAATTGCCTAAAGAAGTAATCTATATATTAATAAGGCAATGACATGCTGAATTGATTACGATATAAGTTGCCCGTCAGTTATATTACTGTACCATAGAGAGAAAGAGCGTCTGCATTGGTACTTACCATGATTTATAAAACCAAGTTGACGTCTAGTAATTAATCTTCATTAATTGTATTCCCTCCCTCACACGCATTCCACGATTGCCTCACCACAAAAGCAAGAAAAGCTAGCTGTATAGTGTACGAACAATCCCCATTAAAAACTAGCTGTCTTTGTTTGCTTTTAGGATGAAAGAATAGTAATTTGCAGGAAACCACTGATTAGAAAACGAGAATTTTGCATATGTTTGTTTCACTTGGGGTGTAGTACATGATATGTACGTATAACATAACTAAACTGCTGAAACAATTCCTAACAAGCCAGGAGCATCGATCGATTTAATTTACTGACAATTCAGTCCAATCAAACCTCGTCTTGTTCATTAAGCCAGATGATAATTTAACAAGCCTTATCAACCAGCTAGAACATTTTTCTATCTTTACTACACCAATTGTAGTGGTATAGTAAATCATGCAATCTATCATCAAACCTAAAGAATTTTAAAGAAAGCTACATTTTAGGAGATCATGGTCTACTCGTCATTTTTTTCGTGTCCAATGATCTTTTTTGTGTAGTAAGTATTGAACTCCATATGAATTGCAGAAAGATGGCAATTATCTTGTTGTTTTTTTCAAACCACTAATTTCATATACTCGTTCAAGTCAATGCATCCTAAATGCCAAACAAGACTCATTTTATTGCAACCAAACCAACTAACCTGCCAACAGCTCTACGTTACGTAAGATGTGCTTTATCCATCAAAATTTCCGAAAAACTTTCTGAACGCGTTAACTCGTCATATTATCATAACATACGGTCGCTTTAATACTCCGGATCTTAACAACGAGTACTGCCACAAGCAATAAGCAAGCCAGGCAAGCAATCTTTTTTGTTCTCATTCAATCCACCTCGCTCTTTTTAATATCGTTAACATGTTAGTCTCAAGATTTAATATTTTGTTTTTATTTCTCCCTCAACAGGAATAATTCATTCTTTTACGAGACAGTTGAACAGCCATGCATACAATTATCCATGTGAACCATAGCATAAATAATGATCTTGTTTCTCTTCCATTGAGACACGGAACCTCACCGTTTCAGTACAGTGGCTAACTATGGATTTAAAACTTATTGACTTTTCATTTCACGTCATCGGCGACCCACATACTACGACTATTAAGCCAACTAGTAGCCGTTAACTTGGCAGAGTTGGTCTTATAGTTAAATCATTGCAATGTTAAATATTATGTATTAAATTGATTTATAGGTTAGTCTACCTTCTGCTGATACGCTTAAGTTTTTACTTAAAAAAAGTTGTACTCTCAATACATATCTGTAAGCTAAGCTCACATGCCATTTGTTTTCCTCTAGGTCACTGAGCACTTCGATGGTACAAAAGTATGGTAAAGAGTAAAATTAAGATGCAACTAGGTAAGATTGATTCAAGATAGAGAAATTTTGTTGGCTTCTCAATCGTCGACAATTATGTAGGATCAATTTCTTTTCAAATAAAAATCTAACCAAAGTTACCTCATTTTTTGCATCTATTTCTTTTTTTATCAGTATATTACACCCTATAGTACCCTAAACTATACAGTGGTGGTGGCATAAAAGAATGGAAACATCCTATAGGACGAAGCCATTAGATAAAATGCAATCAATACGCAATTTCGCAAGCAAATTAATGTAAAAGTCGTTTCCGCTAGTGCCTTTACTCTAATGCCAAACCAATAAAGCGATTTTTAACCGATTGAAGTCGAAAGTCAACTAAGGAGCTGGATTTAATGTCAAATCAATATTTGAATAATGATTTACCTTCACTTACTTTGAGAGAGAATCGTGTGTGCGAGAGAGTTTATAAATGACTGCTCCTAAATCGTGAGTCTCTAGCCATCAATAATGGGAAATTAAATGAAACCAAGTGGAAGTACGTAAAAATGCAACGACAACTAATGCAGACATACACAGTTTATATAAAAGCCAAACGCCAATTTCATTCAAGAGTAACGATATCTGAACAAAATAACAAAGTAAAGTAAGGAAGATAAAAGAATTTGAATGTAAATTTTACAGTTATCTACGAGGTAGCTGGTTTATTGGGAAATTCATATGGGATTTTGCATGTTACATGCGAAACTTTGTCATGGTTCGAGGTACGCATACCAAATCGTCAGAGTCGGTCTCTACCCATCCCCACAGTCTAATCTGCAATTATTCAGTGCAAGGAGGGTCAACGATGTTGTTGCTTATTAATTACAGTAGTCATATTTTATGCTTGTAGTATAATTGCATTTTTCAACTGCCTGGTTTGTCAGGATGAGAAATGAGAAATAGAGAAAAAATTAATTATTCCATAGCATTCCACCTCAACGTCAACCCTCTCGATCTATCCTTAGCAGTTATCTCCGCTTTCTTACAAGGTAACTTTTTTTTAAGAACACGAGTGAATGAGCAGGAAAGATTAGTTATTCAATTTTCCGTTGAAATTAAATCTTATCTGCTTTATCACCAATTGTTCATTATTGGTCACCTCGTCCCATCTTCAGCAGACGTAAACTGGCTACTGAACTGTAACAAAAGACATCAACTCTCGAGAAACTAATTGCAAGACATCGTCAAATTTATCAACAAGCTAGTGAAGGTTATTCATGATGAGATTTCATTAATGCAAGCTGACCAAGAAGCAGAAGAGCAGCTTGTCAAGTCAGCTAACTATCTTTAAGAAGACTGACTTGAGAATAATAGCTCTAAAAGTTAAGAAACCAAACCAGTTTGACGTACTCATCCCATTCTTGTCGAGAACTTGTAGCAGTTTGGTTGCAAGGAAATGGAAAAGCAGTACAGTAAACTAATAGTTCAAAGTTTTAATCAATAGTTTCAAACTCTTAAATAAGGCACCGCGTGACTTATCTAGTGACGTTTAAGATTGAACGACAACGGCGACTAAGAATCAACGCTTTATATACCAGGGCTTTTCTGTGTTTCTTACTCTTAGCATCTTCAATTAAAACGGCAGCCAATAACTTTTTAAAAACCCCTTCTTCATACTTAAAATGTTAGAAAATAATTTAAATTATAAAACCATGCATGGTAGTTTTTTGTATATTTTACTATAAGTAAATCAATTTGTCAGATTCAGAAGCTTCTCTTAACTGCTAAGTCATGAATATGCCTTTCTTACTGAACATTTTCCGATGCCTCGCGGTCGCGCCATAAACATTTATTTCTAACTGAACTACTTAAAACCACACATTCTTGTACAAAGATTTCAAATTAAGATTCTAATTTTTAATTTCCGCTGTAGCTCAAGTCTTTAGGTAAGAGACTAGCCTTGGTAACTCCTGTTCTTTGGTATACCATTCTATGCCAAACAAAATTACTCCATTCAACTGATGCATGAAACTTTAAATCTATAAGCAACTCATCCTTAAGCTGTATACAGATACCGATAACACATAAGGCAAAGCAAAGTTATTAAATAGAAGCCAAAAATAATCCTGGGTCATTCAGTTTACAGGAAGGAACACGAACTAAGAACAACAAGTTTTTTTTAAAGAGAAGCAACTAACACTCGTTCTCAGTACTGAGTACTGACAGATTTAAATCGGCTCACGATCTACGATTTGATAGATAGTTAAACTAGCCGATCCAGCTGAACTTACTGTTTGTGTCAGATCTCCACATATACTGATTTATATAGCAATGCTCAATGTACTTAAGACAGTATTACAAGGCTTATGCTATGTTGCTCCGTTTCAACTTATTGATTTATCTAGCTCACTGGATCATTCATAATAATATCTTATTGCTACTCTGCTTATGTTTTTCATCCCATTTAAGCGTAACAGATAGATTAAGTCATAATCATCCATGGATGCAGTAATAAAAAAGCCTTTACATCTAATAAGCTCTGAAAAAGTAAAAATGATGATACTTTTCCCCACTTTTTTGTGCCCAAATCGTGCAGGCAGATCCGTTTTGAGTTTCCAGCGAACCGAACAGCAATAATATCTCTCTCTACCAGAACGGCTCACCTGTCACATAGCTGCATTAAATCCTATCGTGCGTACCGTTTGGAGATTTAAGTTACACTTTGCACTTTGTAGGGTAAAACACTTTACAAATTTACCATAAATTTACTTTTACAAAATCAACCATAGGAAAGAGCCTCAAATACCGCAGGTAATATAAGTAATTATTTATTTATTGCACTCTTCTGTTCAATTTATAACTAATTAACTTACATAATAACGCATGGGGTCATTTTCAGGTTGTAACGATGTTTTCTGCTGCCAGTGATAATGAAAAATAGTTACTGACAATCGAATTCGAAATTAGTCAAAACCTACAGCAGCAAAAAAGCGGATAACCATAGCCCGAGTCTCCTGATAAATGCCCGAAATACATATATATATAAGCTAAATGTTGCGAGATCTCGCCTTTCCTTAATTCAACCCTTCTGGCGTCAACAATACCCCCAAAGAATCTCTCTCATCTCCTCTGAATGTACAAACTCCTTAGCTCTCTTTTCATCCTATCCCTCTGATGACAGGCAAGCTACTTGAATTAAAAATCCCCACATATGCGATCCATTGCACTTCCAAATCTCCAAAGCAAACCACATCTCTAAAGCGTGTGTTCTTGAAAAAGATAAAGCAATAATTCCAACTTCATCTCCTGTGAAAATAAGAGAGATAATCCCATCATCTACCAAACTTCTCTACAGAAACTGCGTGTGAGTAATTTAAAATTGAAAAAGGTGATGTGAAGGACCACTCACGAATTTTAACCAGACAGTCAGAAGTTGAATGACAAAAAATCAAACTCAGCTCTCTGTAAAGACGACACGATGATAAGGGATGAGAGATGAGAACTCAATAAAAAATCATTATTTCTTACAAGAACTCTGCCTATTCTGAAGAATACTAGTAGGTAATACCATGCAAACTACTGACTGGCTACTGACTTCACTCAAAGAGAATAAATCTTGATTCAACCCTTCTATTATCTCGTATTTCCCATTCATCCAATTCTTTTACTCTTCACTTAATACGCTATTATACCTAGAGATAAATCCACACATTGAGTAGTCAAAAATTATGAAAAGCCAACACCAACCAACCACAAGGAGTACTGCTACCAGACCGAATGCGTACACAATTATAATTCTCTACTGACTTGTACAACCCTATGTGGGCATTTCCAATTTGATATACCCACACACAAACACATACCTATATGACTACTGTTTGGTAACAATATCGTATTTTTATGCAGTGAAAAGGTTGGTTTCCACAAGCAAAACCCACACTGGTATACAGTAGTTAAGTAGCATTAGAAATATAAATTAAAAAAACAAGAAGCACCGATGAAATGAATAGTGACCAGTAGCCAGTCTATTATCCACAAGTTTCATTTCATTTGTAGTTACAACCAGCTTTTTGCTTCATAGTATTCCTTGCACATCCATATTTCAACAACAATGGAACCATACTACACTTGAATTTGTAGTAGTATCGAAAGAAAACCTATAGACAGAATCAACCTTTTGTTGTCCATCTTTAATAATATTCGTCGTCGTCAATGCACCTTTCTCCGACCGGCTAATTACTACTTTCCGAATCCTGACTAGCTGGCTGTTAGCTACCTTATAATCCGTCTGCTTTTATTATGCATACACGCATACAAACCTTTCAGTCATACGAATATCCATTAGCCATCGTAAATAATGCACAATTCTACGTTCAATCTTTGTATTGACAAAGGAAGAGCAAGGTACATTACTGCTGCTAGCTGGTATGACATGGCCCAGCAAGTACTTCACATTTTCGAATGAATGTAATTCTAATTATGGTAATTAGGAGAATTGCAAGTCATTTTATCATACAAGTCAGGTTTGTCTTACAATTAATGTAAATAGAAGTGAGGACTTTCATCGTTATTTCACATATTTTAGCCTAGCATACTTAAACAGAATTCTTCGTGGGAAATCAACATTAAAGCTGTTTACATTCTGAAGCAGATTCATTAGTAAGAAGAAAAAACATGGCTAGTGGTTACATGTAATTATAATTATAAATGTATTTCAATTCATTCTCAACGATTTCGCACATCAAAAAATTTTATGTGTAATTCTTGGGCTAAAAACTTTATAAAATCTATCTGATATTAAAAACAAAAGCATAAGTGGTATTCACCGACTTCACGTCTAATGGCACCCAAACACAGCTACATCCATCCCTACGCATCCCATGAAATGAAGATAATAGGGAGTAAAAGAGTTGAAATATATTGAACTGTAGTACAACTCAATTGATATCTTACATAGCTATCGTGATAGACTTATCAAGAAGTATATATGCCAACATGATCTGTTGTGTTAGGTTCTTCAACCGAAGTTCCCTTCGCCCAGCAGAGTACTTATTCCTACGTCATTTTCAGGCTCTACTTTATAATAAAAGTGCTTCCAAGTCATGTGGACACTTGTGGAGTTAGAGAAAATTCAAACTGAATCATAGGCCTTGAAATGCATGTCGGACTGTACAAAGATCCTCGATAAGAAGAGCAGTATACTGAAGAGGTAGAAAATTTAAGTACCACCACTTACTACGCTGCGCTATAGGTAGTTTGGAGAAACGTTTAGCAAGAAGTCAGACAGGAAGGGGGTTTTTTTAGGTAATAGATGGATAATAATAGTAAATAATTCCAAAGTATTCCAGAGTATCACAGAGTTACATATCATCTTCGGGTTACACTAAAAGCCAAGCTTAATACCCAAAAACAAACAAAGAAAAAGCTAACACCTCGTTGAAAATGAGAAGATGCAGTAGGATATTCTTAGCTCCGTACAATCCATTATTATACCATTCTAAACCCATTATCTTCATATTACATATCATCTTCATGAATCTTTCTTCCTCGGCCAGTTTATCCGAGGTGGTCGGTCACACCTACATGCATACCTAATGCATACCATATTTTTCATCTTATCTGAATGTCTGCATCATGCTGAGCAATTTGGGAAGTTGCAGTGCTGTAGTATTTAAAAACCATTACAGGTTATAAAAAGCTTTAATAGCGCATCTTGAGTCATCTACTAAGCGGAGAGAGACTGGATGGTTGCAATAAACATCATGCTGGTAAAGAAGGCTCTGGTGAAGATTTATATGTAAGGAAGCAAGGAAGAATATGTACATTTTAAACTTCTGAAGAATAGCAATACGAAATATCCTTAAAACCAATTTTGCAAAGGCCGAGCTGGACCGCGTTCTGCTAGAATAATTGTAAGGATAATCCGTTTTCTGGTCCATTTCAATTTTCAAATGTTATGGAGCCAAGTTATTACATTTTCTTTCGGCTGATCGGTTGAAAGGACAAGCTGTAGGTAAAAACTTGTTAAAAGTCAAAGGAAGACAAAAGTTTCACTAGAAGTCGGAATTGGAATTATGGTTCTAACATTGTTGCAGCAGAGTGGGCTCGTAAAACTTTGGATCTTTTTTATAAAGAATTCCCAACAGACCGCAAGTCAACTTTTGTACGATCGTAATCGTAACATTCACTACAAGAAGAGCATTATTACTAATGAAAGTTAGACACTCAGAGAATAAGTGACTTAGAATGAAGTTATAAGAAAAGAATAGATCGGACGTCTCGGTTCATTTTCCATTTGGGATTTATGCCCCAAACCCAACCTGTAGATTCGCCATGCCCATCAAACTACTTTTAAAATAACCTTAGTTTGTCTCAAGACCGGAGACGATCAATTTAATGCCTTCATCGCATATAGCTCCCTTTCTTATATTTACCTGTTTTTAGTCTTCTTTCTTGGCCTTTTCAACATTTTGAAGTTGGGAAAAGTTATGAAAGTTCTATGTCTGTCGTTCTTATCCTACTTAGTTTACTTCCAAGTTTCTAGTCTAAAGACTGGTGTATATAACAATCTTACTAATTATGTCAAAAATTTACTCACCAACTTCCAGTCACGAACTGATCTCAAGTCAAGGTACGTACATACAAAAGCGGAGGTTGATTACAAGAAATGCCAACTTCCTTCATACAGTAATACTAACACCCCGTCGATCCTACACTTTTGTACTTTTTATTGTAAATCTGCTTTAAATAAAGTTCCCATGGTCTAAATGAAAATTACTTGATCTTAGAAATCGCTTTATTTGTAGAAAGTGTCTGTTCTAATCTCAGAAAGTAACAAAAACTTCTGATAGATGAAAAATGAACTGTACCCTGTTGTCTGTATGAATGAAATATGTAATGAAGAAATAATAATAAAACGTAAAACACGCTGTTTGGGTGCACAACAATGCTCTTTCTTTATCATGTTGTTCTTACAAAATGTAATATTATTTTCAGAACAGGAACATGAAATCTAAGTGTACGGTATAGTGGTTTTGATGAATTCTACTTTTAAACAGAAAAAATTTAACGGAAAATGGCAACAATAAAGGACCTCTTATTCACCCGTGTTTCCTAAATCCATTAAAAAATAATGAGATTTTGATGTGATTCAGTGTGCTCTACTTCAAATCGATCTCTAGCGAACAACAAAAAGCGATGTAATTACACACAGGTGACCATTTTGAATAGAAGCACCTTCTGGCTTTCACAAAACGTAGCCTCTACTATATCTATTTTTATAAAGAACAATATTGGGGAAGTCGGATAATGTTTTCGGATTCGAGGGAAAATGGTAGAATTCTTTTAATACAAAGGGTAGACCAACAAAATTGTGGATTGCAAGCTCTAAACCCTTTAGTACATACCTTAGTGTACGAAAACTTATTGTTCATATTTGAATTACAATCTGCATATTTAACAAACTACGATTATGATGACTGCTATTTATGGAATGCGTTTTAGGAAATATAGATCTCAAGTGAACAATTATATACAGTTTAAAACAAAAATGATACACGCCATACTGATCGCCTATAGGAAATCACAATTACTCCTATGCCTAAAGAAATGAGCATCAAAACTAAAGTGCTCTTGCAAAGTTTTCCAAAACCGGGATAATAATAAGTAGAATTAAGAAGCTTAGATAAGGGCTAGCATGCATACACAGCAAGAATGGCGGATCGTGTGAATTAAGTCATAAACCCACCCGTCCATTCTTACAGAAACCAATGATAGTCAGGGAAGGCAATAAAAAAACTAGTAGTTGCATGAGCGTTTTGTGAATTTGCGTTGTTTGGCATATGCTCAGTTATGCATGCGAGCAAGCCATCGTAGACACCAATCAAGTTTTACCAAACGTTATTGACATTTTCTGGTTTACTTCTCGGTCGACGGTTGACGGTAACTCATCCATTTGATTTTTCAAACGGGTAACAAACTAACCTTGCTTGGCTTACACCTAATTTACCTTAATAAGTATACACCAATTTAATACTGCCGGAACCGTTTTTTCTCACTGTCACAACTGCTTACAGTATAAAACATTATCAGCACAAATTCGTCTATTGGAGATTACGTAAAGTAGTTTCTTACTCAATCAAATTAGTTAACATTCTCATAATAAGCATAGTATGATTCAGCTGCTCAGTTTTTACCGACTGGCATATCCATGTCTAAAGTGAACAAAGTTTTAACACAGTCCAAAAATAATTCTACGATGAATAACACTCCAATTCCTTTGAAACTAAGCATACACTACTCTGTAAAATAAATTCTACAAAACCGAAATGCTTCCATCCGTGAAAACCATGAACCGTATAAAATAAAACTATCATGCCCTCCGCATTCAATGAGCAACGAATATCAATGCAACAAAATACTTTGGAATTCGCTACACATTAACAGGTTCATCTGTACTGCAATT